>JABAYD010031144.1:0-22667 GCA_014822095.1 Diplotaxis tenuifolia
CCGCCAAAACGCGTTTTCCCGCCAAAACGCGTTTTTCCGCGAGAAAGCGTTTTTCCGCCAAAACGCGTTTCCCGCGAAAACTTGTTTTTCTGCCAGAACCTAAAAAACGTGTTTTTTTTTCCAAAACCGTAACAACGCATTTCCCGCCAAAACGCGTTTTCTCGTCAAACCGTAAAAACCCATATTTTTCGCCAAAACCGTAAAAACGTATTTTCTGTCAAAATTATAAAAATTAATATCATACATATGATTAAATCAAAACAAGGGTATTTTAGTAATATTTTTTACAAAACTCATCTAGATGGAGATGAAAAACAGAGAAACAAACATTAGTTAATGGATCATCTAGATGAATCATCTAGATGGATTAGCTGGATGGAGATGACAGATGGTGAAACAAACGGCACCTTAGTGGATAAAATACAGCCAAACCCATCATAGAAGATCGAGCAACCAAATTTAGATTCATAAAAATTGAGATAACATGACCTTAAAGTTTATATATTACATAAACATGCACGAAACTTCTTCACCAAGGTATTAACCCAACAGTTGCACACATGACACACTATGAAAACATAAATGAAATGCACTCAATCCCACTTGCTCTTTAACTTATCAACATGTCTAAACTCAAATGCCAAAACCAAACTCCCATCCATTCTCTTCAGTTCAAAGCTCTCTACCAATACATAACATTTATAACTCTGCCAAAGCATTGAATTACCTTCAAATCTCTCTGATCTCTTAATGCTAGTTCCCTTCGACCATCCAAATCTCTCCTCTTCCCATTTCATCCTCTCCACGACCATTGATCTCAAACCTATCTTCTTGCCCTCAATCTCAAACCACACAACACCATTTTCATCCACACCTCTGGTTTCTTGCCCAATAACTTGCCCTTCAAGCTTCACCAATTCTGATTCTGCTTCAACATCAACTGCAACCTCTCCGCCTTCTCCCTTGTAATCAACGTTTCCACATGAGTAAACCTCTTCCCAACTCTGCCTAAGAGTCATGCTGTAATAGGTTGATTTCTTTATCTGAGCCTTTGCGTCTCTTTCTTTCACAAATATGAAAGGAACATACCATTTCCCTACCACAATGCTTGTATTCAAATCACCAGGAAGCTTGGAACGACGCAGAGTGTTAATTCCCTTTGCATCATCTATTAGACCAAAGTTTTCTGAAGTCGAGTACCCAACCGTCCAGTTTTTTCTTTTAAGGAACCGTGGTGGCACCCCGTCAGGAGCAACGGATGTTGCAGAATAATAACCAGACTTTCGTTGATGGATCTCGAACTGTTGGTATATGTCATAAGGATCTACCTGTTGTGGCTTAGCTTCAGGGACATAGTTGAAACAAAAGCAGCATGGGACCCTGTCTTCTTCTTTGGCACTAGCCGATGCTTCTCTGCAAACATTATATGAACAAAACATTTTTGAGGTTTTTTTGCTCAAACCTAGCCGATGCGTGCAAGTTAGGTCATTTAAGGAACAAGTAAATACCAAAATAGCAAACAACCTTGGAAAAAAAAGATGAAGATGAAAAATCATGTGAACAAGAAAATTATTCATCATTTTTCAAAAAAAAGAAAGAAAATTATTCATCATCGAACTGTTGGTATATGAATATTTTTTATATGTTGTTATTAAAAATTCATAATCACCTTTTTATATGAATATTTTTTTCATACTTTCACAAGAAAACATATTAAATTTTATCAAGAATATACTCACTCCGTTTTATTTTAATTGACGTTCTAGGTTTTTACACACAGATTAATAAAACATTTAATTTTACATATTTTAAAAACAAAAACACCATTACCTATACATCTAACCTCATTTTAACCCACCAAAAAATAGAAAAGTATATAAAATTAATAAATTATGCATCGTAATTATAAACGACAATTATTTTGAAACTATTTTTTTCTCTACAATGACATATGAATTGAAATAGAAGGAGTAGCTGTGATTATGAAATTTTAATAACTCCAAATCGATAATAATTCAATATTTATTTAATTTATCAAAATTTTACAATTTTATGTGTAATATTAATAAAATTTAATAAAAACTTAGAAGTTTATCTTGATCTTTTGGGAAAATCCATGGATTTGCCCTTAAAATTATCATGTGAAAGGCAAGAAAGCTGTAAGATTATGTTACCCTGAATGCTTCCCACGTCTTTTAATGATGTAATAATAGTTTGAAGATAAGGGCTGATCGAGAACCGGGATGAACAAGACCGGGTCATGATATGAGTCATCTCCGGTACTATATATCACCGTCAGCTTTGCGTTCTGTGGGAACGGCAACCTTTTTAGTTCTTGACCATAGCACAACCCAAAGCAAGAGAGGGGTCTTGACTCTTCGTCTTGAATTACAAGTACTCCAGAGTTTGGACCTTCTGGTGGGTGCTGCTCCAACTCCAACGGGTTCCTCTGGTACTCAGAAAGACGTCTTGTAACATACATCTTCAATTCAGAATGTGTCAGGTGTAGAATCCAGGAGTTGGGATTTCGTTCTGTATATATTGCACCATGGATTGAGAGGTAAGCTAGTTGTACAAGCTTTCGTCGAAAGACTTTTCAAAGGTTTTGACTTTTATGGTTTATTTATACAGAGGTTTGATGGATGCAAATGTTTGTAGCTTGCGAAATAAGCTGACGTCTGCTAGTCAAGACAATACCTTGACTTTTTATAATCTTCCGTGATCGTTTAGTTGCTATTGGTACTAGTGTTGTATTAAAATGTGAAAACATAAACTATGCTTTAGTTAATTCACTTGTATCACAAAAGTCAAATGTCAATAATCTTCATATAATCATATCTTAATATTTATTCATAGGATAACAGTGAAAACAAGTTTCTAGTATAATTTTTCGTATTTTCCCCACGCATAAACCAAAGCAAAAACATTATACAAAGTTTTTTTTTTTGAACATTAACATTATACAAAGTTCTCTACATAAATTTACATATCCTGATCAAACAAAGACAAGAATGACTAAGAAAAAGAGGTCCATGTCCTTAAGCACGTTGCCAGCAAATTTTAAGGGAAGATTTTATTTAGTTTTATGAGTTGAAGAAAATAATAAATTCAACAGTAGTTGGAGGCCATATAGGAAGAAGAATGACCAATTAGTCTGTTAAAATATGTTAAATAATTCTATAGTAGATAGTAAAATAACCATTTAGTTCACATCAGTCAATGCAAGGGCAGAAGATAAAGCATAAGTTGAAAATACAGAGAGACAAAAAGCGCAATTCAATATTGGATAGTCCTTAACTTGTCAGCATGTCTAAACTCATATGTCAACACCAAACTCTCATCCATTCTCTTCAGCTCAAAGCTCTCTACCAACACATAACATTTATAACTCTTCCAATGCGATGAACCACATTCAAATCGATCCAATCTCTTAACCGTCACTCGGTTTCCATCTATCTTCTTCCATCCAAAAATTCTCCTCTTCACTTTCCATCCTCTCAACAATAATTGACCTTAAACCTTTCTATTGTCCAGATCCTCATGGGGAATGCAGGAAGTAAGGATCAACGGGCTTTGCCTGATAGAAAGAACATGAAGGTGCTGAGATAGTTGTGAACACAACTTGCCGGTGAACATCATAAGGATCTGGTTGAGGCTTCTTAGAGCATGATTAACCCGGGTTTCTCAGCTTCTCAAAAAAAAAAAAAAACAGTAGAGAAACCGTTTCTGAAAGTTTCTGAATTGAGGATTTTCTGTAAGAGTTTCTCTAGATTTTAGAGGTCCCACGCGCAGAGAAACCCGGATAATGATGCTCTAATACATATGAACATGATTCAATTTAATTATAACTAATCTTCATATAATAATATCTTAATATAATATGATAGCAGTCGAGAAAAAATATTAATGATTTTTCATATTTTTTCCGTGCATAAGCAAAAACATCATTCAGAGTTTCCTATCCTGATCAAACAAAGACAAGAATGAACAATAACAAATACATCACGGATCTAACATGAGGTCCATATTTTCATCATTCACCGTATCGATCAAACGGTCCACACAAAACAAAACAAAAAACATAACCCTTAGGGTTTCTTTTCAAGCTTCTTCGTGATCCTGTGGATGACAAACAAACAAAAAAACAATACAGAGATATAAACATTAGTTTACTATGTTTTCAAAGCAAGAACTTCAGCCTTTGTTGATTAGATTTTGAATCAAAACTTCACCTGAAGCAATAGATTCCAAGAGCAGCAGTGATCTCATGGATGACCGATGTGGCAAAATGCAAGTATAACGACACTGTTTTGCATCATCACAACGTAAGTTAAGAGCGAGAGAAAAAAACAGCTAAGCTAAGTAAGGTTTTGTTTAGCTTAGGAGCAAACCTGTGAATATGCAGTAGCCAAGAAGAACCCATAGCTCATCGACTAGAGGATCCCTGAAATACACACGTTTCTCAGGTTTATAAAGACAAAAAAACAATGAAGTTTCTGCAGGAAAATGCAAAGATGCAAAAAGAAAAAACATACCCAGCATTCAATCTTGCGGTTAGAGCGTTTGCAAGTGCAAAGGGAAGATAGACTAGAGACTGCATTTTGAATTAAAAATATATCATAATGTTACATATCCGAAACCAGTAAGATGGAGAGATTGGCGAGAGAAAAAGTTTATTGGATATTACCAAGCACATGTTTGTTTTCAGTCCTTTCGGCTCATCACACAAGTGAGCAAGAATCATTCTTCCCTGAGAACAAAAAAACAATTTAAGAAATGATAGCTAAGTAGCATTGATGAATAACTAAGAGATCAAGACTTACCACTAGAAAGCCAAAGGCAAGTCCAGTTCCAAGTACAACCAAGTGAGGGTATGTTGCTATGAGATTGATTGGAGACAAGTAATCCCTGTAGCAAATTTAAGATTCAAATAAAGCTCTTCAGCGAGATAGAGAGAGTAAAAAAATACTTACCAAATCAAAACACCTCCAAGAAGAACCACGAAAGGATACAGCTGCATCAGATAATTCAAACAGAACAATAAGTTTGAAGCTTTTTTAAAAAAAGTATTCTATAAATCAATTGTTAAGGAGATGACCATAGCTAATGCTAGCACCATGCTCCCTTTTCTTGATTGAACAACTTTATAGACATGTGACACACTGCAAAATGCAACGCATATGAACGAGCTCAGCAGATAGGAACTTCTTTAACTCAACACTAACGAGCACATATATTGTTAAAGTTAGGAAGACTCACTTGAATGCGACAGTTGGTATAACAGCAAAAGCAATCATCATGTATAGTACTGCTCTGGATGTTTGGATCTCTAAAACACAGAACTGAAAGTTAATGAAGAATTCAAAGAAAGCAACCGTAAAAATGTGGGAGATATATTTACCATTAACAAATGGCACCCAACTAAACAGTGGTATGGACTCCCCTAACTGCTGAGCCCACCATTCAGCACCTTTAGACACGCAAAAAAAAAGAACAATAGGGGGAAGTAAAGACCAAACCCAAGTATAGTAAGACCTTGGTCTGAAATGTAATGTCTTAATAGCGGTAAAGCTAAGAAAGAAGCATACCGACGAGGGCAGTGAAGAAGTGGCTGACGTATATAAGTGCAAGACCCTCTGTAGGTCCATTGATGACAGGAAGAATAAGCGTGTTGGTGAAATAGCTAGAGAAGAGTGAATAAAAGTATTAGGAAGTCTAAGCAGAAGGTTATGAGACATAAGCAGACAGTTAGAAGCACAGGACTTACTGTTCCCATGTAGCACCATAGAAGGGAATGGCTGAAATAACCCAAAACCAGAAAGTATCTCTTCCACACATTGCAGTGCTTCCAAATGCCATTGCTTCAAACTATTTTCATTGTAAAAAAACATTCATCATGGACTCCACCAATGTTAAGTAACAAAAAAAAAGAGAGAACGTATTGTTAATGCATACCGCACAAGCAAGAGCATCACAACCTGAAATATTAAAACACATGTCATTAAAATCCAGAAACAAAGTGAGGAGAGATAATAAAAAAGGGGAAAGATAAATCACCATGATCAAAAAGCTCTCCTAGGGGGCTAGATGAGTTCGTTCTTCTTGCTTGCTTCCCATCAACCGCATCAAATGTCTAAAAAAATCTCAAAACGGTTTAACGAAAAAAAGAGGGAGTAAAACACATTCACAAGTCAAAACTTTTGAACGGAGAGAGAGAGATGCAGACCTGATACAAGAATAGAAGTAAACCATGCGCGAAGTGCACCCATCGTGGTGGAGGAGAATCCAACTGAGGTGAATATATCTGATAAATGTAAAGAAAAGTGTCTTTGAAATCAAATCCATATGCAGAAAGCGGAGATAAAAACAACAACCAAATCCTTGAAGAGACTAAAGAATAAGACATTAACCACTCACGTATCCTAGCAGGGAAGACGTGACTAGAAACATGAACCCCATAAGCGTTATCTGCAAAGCAATAAAAAAACACAAGGCCATAAGTAATAACGACACCACATAAACCAAAATAGAGAGACATGAAACACTTGTATACCATGTTTGGTCTGTGTATGGTCCAAAGGCAGTAGCATAGAGACATCCACATGAAAAGACAAGCATAGTACAAAAACAAAAGTCAGATATAACATTTAGCCTCATCAAAAGAAAGAGTTTTTTAATATACAATGAAAAAAAAGAGAGAGACTTACGGCATCCATAGAGGGAAGACTTTGACAAAACGAGTCCAAAAAGGGTTGAGAAGGTATTTGGCAAGGTAAGAGTGATCCTCTCCACTGTACTTGTACCTATGAAGAGCTGCTACGCCATGTGCTCCTATGTAACCCATTAGTACTCTCTAACCCTGTTTCAATATTTTTTAGCCGAAATTCAAATCACAGGTCGTTAAAGCAGGGATCTTTAGGGTTTCACTAGCACTAATTGGACTCCCTAACACTAAATCAAGAAAATGGGCATGACTAGTTCTACAAAACTTTGCTCAAGCTTCGAGATTTGGATAGAATCTAGAAATTTGGATCCTTTTGCTATAAAAGTTGGTCAAGAGACAGAGTTCTTACAAGGGTTCCGGTGGTTTGTCTCGGCGAAAGTAAAGGACGAGCCTTTTCGAGTGTCCGTGTCCGAAAAAGAGACAAGAGTCTGTAGCTCTCTTTGTCCGAAAGAACGGCGAAGCGCGACGAGAGGACCTGAAGCAAACAGAGAGGGCTTTGCGTTCCCCCCACACGTGTGAAAGATATTTATTTTTGTTTTGATTAAATGAATAATGTGGAGAGATCTATGAAGTGAAATTTGTTGCTTGATGTAGGCAAAAAAAAAAAGGAATTTGTTGCTTGATGAATTTTTTTTTTAAAGAAACAATCAAAATGAGGTGGTCATGGAATCATATTCTTGTTTTTATTTTATTTCTCATTTTGCTTTTTTTTTACCTTATAATATTTCTCCAAAAGGAATATGCCAGCTCCATTTTTATTCGTAGGCAAAGCCAAAGTTGCTTACATTGGCAATGTCCAAAAATGTTAGTTTAATTAGTAAATTACTGATTTTATTGATGAAGAATATTTCAGAATTAAATAATAAGAATATTTCAGAATATTAGTAAAGCCCTGTTCAATCATGTTTAAACTTCAATGGACACCAAAATATTACGTTGATGCGAACGCAGCTTCATCGTTCCAAAAATAACAAAGGAAACAACTTGTTTCACGGGTTGATTTGACGTAGGACAAAGATAACACTCTTTAAATTTGAGACGCAGTGTTGGCGTCAGTCGCTAATATTTACGGCGTCGAGGAAAACACGGACAAGCTATAGTCGCCGGCGGCAATTTACTACGGACGCTGTGATTAAATTTCTCCATGTTGTTTGTTAATTATAGCCGACTGACGCTGCGTCCGCGTCAATATAAAGAACATGGCTTAAGAACATGAATCTACTTGATATATATATTGAGGTGTCAGTGAGGTGATTCAAAAATAGATTTGGATACAATACAAATTATACAAAATACTATACAATACAATAAAAGCAGATACTGAAGCTGTTCAATGTACAATTCAATAAATCGCCAGAATGAGAAAAGCTTAATCCATTCTGTCCATGAGCTGGTCCAATGCTGGAGATTGAAGAGTCAAGTCTCCACTCTTTAACCATCCATTAGTAATCAGAATCACAGACAGAACAAAAGAATCTGATACTGTTAAAAGGATATGTTCTGCTTTTTACATTTCCTACGCTTCTCAAACCTTTGTTATCAATCAATCCTCATGCTCATCTTCCCCTTCAGAATCTACAAACAAACAAAAAAAACCTTGGAGATCAATTCTTGATTTAAAAACAAAATCAAATTCTTAATATCATAAACTAAGCTTTTACCGGATCTGACATCTTCACTAAGCTTGCCTCTATCTTGTATTTGTTTCACAAGCATCCGATACATCAAAACCCACCAATAAATGTGAAGAACAAGCAAACAATAAAGAAGAGTGTTGAACATGTAGTAGTAAATTGGTCCTTCTACAGGGTGTTTGTCCTGATCTAGTTCCAAAACTACTTCATAGCTGCAACAAAACATGTATTATATACATACATATACGGAGATAAACATTCGAGAGAATTATGAAAAGATATTAAACCTTGTGCTCCATAGTATCCAAAAGGGATAGTAAATGAGGCGAAGGATGATCCAAGACAACACAAAAAGAATGAATGAAAAGCTTGCGATCCCTTCAGCTCCACTATATTTAGACATTTTCCCAACTTCAAGAAAAACATCACTTGCATCGTGAAGTGCCAGAACAACAGAACCAACACGAGAGAAGCTATGTAGACCCAAAACAAAAGAAGAAGATCAAAACAATGTGGAGCAAAGGAAGCCATTATAACGTAGGATGTGATGACTGAAGCATATACCTGCATACGTATGAGAGGACAATAAGAATAAGAGTTGCGATGTGATGACCCATTGAAACTCCAAAATCAGAACGCCTTGTTTCCCAGAATATCAGAGCAAAGATTGAGTATGTGTAGAATCCAGCCACAAACATATAAAGAAGCTTCAACTTTAACCTGCATGATAAAGATATATATCTATATCAATGCCTAGATAAACTGTGATAAATCATATAAGCAAGGTCTTGATATGACAAAAAAAAACTTACTTGGTCTGTTGATTAGGCCAGGACTGGTCTCCGGGGCCAACCCAAAAGTATTTAGTGTTCATAAACCAAGGTTCATTGTAAGTCACAGATAGAGCAAGAATCTCAGCTGATAGATAGTAAACACACTTCCAAGCTGATTCTTTGAATTTTCTGATTTTCTTGTTTCTCTCCGTTGCATCATCTCCAATATTCTCTCTATGTTTCCCATATATCAAATGTTTTGCCAAGTTCTACAAACATATGAAAGATGCTTAACTAGAGAGGAACTAGTTACCATAACTGTGTAATTTGAAAAAGAATGTACCATAAAATCACAAGTACATTCATTACATTCTCACATACACCAACATTTATCATTCCTAAGTGACTGGAACATAAAGGTTTAAATCATTCTTCACATCATAACCAACAAAAAGAGACACTTTCAGCAACAATCATTCATCATAGTGAAGCTTTTTATTACTTTCAGCTTAAGAAACAATTAGATAAGGCACTGATGAACACAATACAACCATTTCAAGTGCCGATCATCCATAAATGTAATGTCTTTACATCATAACCAACATAAAGAGAGATACTTTCAGCTTACATTCATTCATCTTAGTGAAGCTTTTCTAATACTTTCAGCTTAAACAACACTTAGATAAGTCATTGATGAAAACAATACAATCAATCTATAAAGGTAACGGCTTTATAACGAATGTGTATCACACAAAAAAAAAACTCACAGCTTCCAATCTATAAGAAGTACCTCGAAGACGAATCTATCGAGGAGGAATCGAACCGAAGGGAAGAACACTGCGCAGAGAGGAAGAACACGAAAATCTTGGTAAACCGGAGGTGATTCCAGCTCCCAGTTTATGGATTTCAAGGATTCTAACAAACCCATCTCTCTTAAACCGATCTTTCTCGAGAAGCGATCAGAAAATTTTTACATGGAGAAAACTTGTTGACTTCTTCGTATGACTTTCTGGGGAGAGACAAAGGGATCTTCTCCTTTGTTAGATCAGTGCAAGTTGAAGTATTTACCTCACTCCAATCTTCCAATTTTTTAAAAGCTGAATAGTTTTTAGTCTTCCTCGAACCTTCTGAGTCGCTTAGAGTCTCCTTTACTGTTTGGTCCTTCACATTTAATACTAGTACACTACTCCATCAGTTTCAGATTTGGTGTTGTATAATGTTTTTTACACTAATAATTAAATATTCAGATTTTTTTTTAACAACCAGTATTCAGATATATTTTTCTTTGATTATTTTGAATTTTAAAACATTTTTTATTTAAGCAGAAATGAGTAAATAAATTTGCATTAAACATTGTATTGAAATCACAAAACCACACATCTATATAGTTGTAACAAAAATATACTTGTAGGTAGACACTTAATTTGAAAGAGTAGGAGTTTTGGAAGAGACTTTTTTATATGTACAAGAAAGTTTTGGAAAAATAACATTCTTCGTTTGCAAGAAAAAAAAAAGAAAACTCTTTAATTTGTTTAGGAAAGGAGTAGAGTCCGTGATGACGATAAATGATTTCTAGTTTTTGAGACCGACATAATAATGCTAATTTGTCGCATAATTGTGTAACTATTGCATGGTATCACGGTATGAAAACAATGATTCGTTTTTTCGAGTTAGGGGAGTATCACCGTGCAAAAACTAAGGACGATGATTAGAATATTTGAATCTCAATAACTCAATTGATTCGTCTCATTATTGTGTTTCACACTCGTTCAAAGCTTTGTCCACACACGCACGTTCGTCGGTGATTATACTACTCGAATTAAACCCTTCTCTATTTCCATGGGTTTAAAAGTATGAAGAAGTATTATACTACTACTAGATAAGTCCATGATGTTTCGATATATTCAAAGTCACATTGAAACAAGATGAGATGATGTTTCCAAGGAGAAATGAAAGAGTTGACTCCTAGATGCCAAGGTTTGACTTCACGTTCTGTCTTTCTGCTTCATTATTATCTCTTCATATAACTCCCATCTTTCTATACAGCATTTATGATCTATACAGCCGCATCTTTATTAATTATTACTATAATAAAGTCAAATATCTCCGTTATACTTTTATATTTAGGCGTTATATATATTTATAAGAACTTTTTATTTACCTCTTCGTATATCTTCACAGAGAATAAGAGGAAGAAAGGAAACGATGACGATGAAAAGTAAAGTGTTGATCATCTTCTTCACTCTAGTTTTGCTTCTAAGCATGTCTTCGAATGTTATTTCAAGAGAAGCTGGTTTTACTCCTCTTATACCATCTCCCTCCTTCGCCCATGTAAGTTCATCAGTAACACTCATTTTTCTTCTTCTTTTATATATCTTTCTCTAATGTGGTGTTATGTGGCACAATTATGAATTGGAATATGGTAACTGAGATCGTCAACTATCATAATACTCATTTTTAAACTCGAGTAGGCAAAAGATTTTAGTTATTAAGCCTTTTTCAAAAAAAAAAAAAGAAATATATATATATGTTACACTATATATTCAGAAGTTAGAGATTCTACCGGTTTATTAGAAAAATCCTATCAAAGGATTTTGTATTTTATTACTTCCGATAGCAACAAATAGTATAATACATAACTTCTATTTGTGTAAAATACATATGGTGGTATTGAATTGCATGGCACATGTAGCAAAATGATGGAATATCAAGATTTATGTTGATAAAAACGAATAAAATTATTGAGTGATTTAGCTCACTATTTACTTCTTTCTGCTTTTTGGCCATTATTCTTATAGGGGAACGAAAGAAGTAGGAAAGGCGATGGAGTAGAATGCAAGAGTTCAGACAGTGAAGAAGAATGTCTTGTTAAGAAAACCGTGGCTGCTCACACCGATTACATCTATACGCAAGACATGAACATAACTCCTTGAAACAAGAACAATTGTGTTTTGATTTTCAGTTAGTACAAGCTATAAGCATAAACAAAGTCTTCTAGACCATCTGCTATCATTTTCTCTGTTTTTGTTTATTCTAATCGTCGTTTGATTTCTTTCATTGTCAACGTATTTTTATCCTTCAACGCTAACTTCTACTAGTTGTTAGAAGAAGTTTAATTGGGCTGTTTGGAAAAACAACTGTGCTTCTACGCTTTTGTGTTAAGCCCAAATATAGGCTTATAATTTTATGAAAATACGTGGAGAAGGAAACTACTCATATTGTCTTTGAGATGATTAATACTTCCTCAAAGTAGGGTTTTTATCGAAATTAAGAAACCGTCTCTTAATTTTTGACTAAAAATCGTAAACCTCGTCTCGATTACGAAAATACATTTTAAACTGCTATAAGCATGCTTGCTATTATAACTCTCATGTTCTAATTAGTCACAATGTTTGGCACACACTATTTGTTTTCTCTTAATGTGATTTGTCTTTATTCGTCAAGAATCATTAAGTGATCTTTACATGTTTTTAATTAACTACGTTGAACGATCCATACAGGATTACAATCGAATAGTTCCATCTTCCTACCTATGAAAACAAAATCAAGTTACGTAGAGAATACTAAAGAAATATTCAGTGGAGATAAGTTCAGTATATATTCAGTAATATTTTATGATTTACATCTCATCATTTGATGTATGTTTGATTCAGATTAATAATATTCACGCAGCAAGTGGAAATATTGAAGAAACAATTTCTAGGTGGTTTGTCAAACTCAAATTAGTGGTGTCTAAATGACTAATTATACAAAAGTGGCTAATGATTAAATGGTTGATTAAGAAAAAAAGAGGTCCACCATTTTTAGTAATCGATTTCTTCTTAAATCTTTTGTTTGCCATAAAGGATTTTATGATGCAAGTCTATTTATGCGGCGAACTGAAATTGTTGAGACCTAATTTATATATCGTCATAAAACGTTTAATATATGGATAATCGAAATGATTTTCATAGTGTATTCCAATTTTATGGTTTAAAATTCCACTCAACAAAGGTTTAGCAAACTCCACTCAAAACCAACGAAGTTATTGGTAAGTAAGCATATACTTTCATACAATCATATAAAACAATACTTCGAAGTACGGAAATAAATAAAATAGTGTGTATATTTTATTTTCTTGAGAGTTACATTTAACTAATCAAAATCTCGTGGCCACTCAAACATAGGTACGTAATAATTAAAAAGGCATACTATACATGGAAACTAATTCATATCTTGTACCTATTAACATTCCGAGTTAACACAATTATATTATAAGTTCCGTAAGATTTAAAAGGGATCAGTATTATTTTCCCGCATCATTCAGTTCATACATTTTTATTGGATAATTATAATCTAGAAACGGCTTTATATTCGAGAATAATATTAGTATGAATAGTACGCGCATGATCATTTAAGTAATCCAAGTTGGCTAAAAGAAAAATGCATTTATTTATTTTGGCAAAAAAGACATTTATTAATATTATATCACATAATACTAGATGATCGTTATGAAACTGCATTCTTGTCACAAGCAGAACAATGATCAAGATCAATAATTAACACAACTCAAAAATCTCTGCCCCTTTGGTCTGAACCCGATCTAGCGTTTGATATCGAATCTTCAAGCTCTCTTAAAAAATTATTGTCGTCTTCGTTGTTGGATTTTATCTCAGAGATTAGTTGTCTGAGGTCAGAAGTTTCCTCTTTAAGCTTAGCGTTCTCCTTCAAAGCTAGCTCGTGGCTTTCAGATACGCTGTTTAGCTTATCGATAAGACAGTGGTTATCAGTACGAAGTCTTATCACTTGAGACCAAAGCTCATCGAGATGTCTCTGCTTTCTCATTCTTGACCTACGAGCAGATTCTCTGTTAGAGATCATCCTTCTTTGTTTTCTCTCATCGATGGCCATGCTTTGCTGGTGATCTTCGTCAGATGCTGAGTTGTTGCTCGTCATTAGATCCTGACCGTTGGATGATGAAGAGTAGTAGTTGTTGTTGTTGATCAGACCGTTGATGTAGTAGGAGGAAGAAGTAGGAGAAGAGTGCATGTTGAAGTATTCAGACTCTATGATTGGTGTTTGGTTATTATATTTTTCCGGCGATACATATTGGAAGTATCCGGTGAGCTCCGCCGGAGTTGTGTTCATGATTTTTCTGATATGTATATTTATTTATATTTTGCTAGTGAAAATGATAAAAATAAAATGTTTTGAGAGAGAGAGAAAGAGATATGTGTTTTGAAGTGAAGAGGAAGAGAGGGCGAAGGGTTTTATAGAGGTGGGAGGAAAAGGAATGAGTTGTGTAGAAAATATAGTTTATAACCAAATAATGAAAATTATATTTAGAAAGATTTGTTCTTTTAAAAAGAAAGTTGTAATACGATGATCTGTAATACTTGATTTCGCTAAAAGAAATCTAATTAGTTAATGGTGGTACAAAATAATCATTTTGACAAATATATCGGTTTGGAAGTCTTTTACGTAGAAGCACAAAATTATTTGTGCTTCGGTTGGTGAACTAACTTTTTGGGTGGATTGATGTTTTGTAAGTGAAAATTTTAACCAATACCACATGTTCGTTTAAAATTAATAGAAGAGGTGTTTGTAATTTTGATTTTTCGTCTCATATGACTCATATCAGTGAATTAGATTCTGTGAAAACTGTTGTAGTAATCATTGTCTATTTTTCATTTTCATGTTGTTTTGTACCGGTAAGCATAGCCTATATAGTTACATTTTTTACATATGTGGTCGTCACATTTATCGTACAAGACAGAAAACTACTGATATCAAAAAAAACACTGCAAAATATTGCTGTAACTGTTCTACAGCTCTCATGTGCCTATTTCAGTACTGCATCGAGTACCCTCGTAAACCCATCCCAAAACAGATATACAGTAACTAGATCTTAATCAACTCGAGTCTTTTACATCTTGTGAAGTGACAACATGCATGCAGTATGTATTTTTTGTGTGTTAAATCTCCTACAAATTTCCACATAAAGTCTCCTACATGTATTATTGAGCTTTAAGATTGATGAGTCATCAACTGTAACACCCGTTCTTGCTTTAGAAAACGGAGATGCTAGGTTACCAATTTTAGCCGTGTGGACTAGACAGCCTGGACTAAATAGCATGTTGGTTCCAGTGGCTTGATTTTATAATGTACACAAAAACCCAACCAACAATCATGTATTATTTATTATCACTTTCACTCTTCTTAACCTGACCGAGTCAGGAGAAAGAGAGTAAATAATTTACATTACACAATAAAGATGAGTACTAAAGACTCATAAAATCTCATTTACAAAAGAAATGAGAAATGGGAAGACAGAGTAATGTGATTTGATAAATGAAGCATGAAAATGCAATGAGTAGGTCCAAACATTTTGTAGTGACGCCTCGTGGCTGGCGCACCAATTCACCGGGACACAACTTAAACATTTGCTTAACATGCTTACTTTGATAGTCTATATCACAATTGAGTTCATTTAAAGAAAAGAAAATGTGCAATACTTTCCATGGACTTGAGAAGACTTCACGAAACTTTACTCTGACGCTTCAATGCTCGGTGAATAGTCATCGGTGAATTGTTGGTAATACGCTATTTACATTTTAATTTCAGGTATTGGTATCATTTGCTGTGGTTGTTTGTCGTTGTCATTAAGATAAGGAAAAATATGTATAGTGTTTGATTTCTAATATTTTAGTATTAATCGTGAATTCGTGGTTGTTACTATGTCGATAGTTATTAATCATAATTTTGCTTATTTAAAGAAGACTATATATCAAATTTGTGTTCAGTTTATGTTCATTTGATTGGTTAATCTGGACTAATAATCAAACAGTTTCACTAATGATTTTCTTTTCACTTGATTGGGCTAATGATAATTTTTTTTAGAAATCACCTGTAATATTCATCACGAGATACTATTTGAACTATCATACCAAAAGTTACTTAATCCGATAACTGATTTGCCAATCTGCATGAGAATCTTCTTAATCTCATATCTGATACCTGCAAAAGTTTTTAAATAGGAGTCTATAATATGTATGGAAAAATGAAGCCCTTCTTCAAAAATAAAAAATAAAATATGTATGGAAAAATGAAACTGTATTTGATAAAGCAAGCCCCGCAAAAGTTTCCTTTCTCATTGACCATATACATATATATTCATCTAGAGATTTGTTCTTTAACATAATCAAGTAAAAATAGAAATCGAGTTTGACATTGTGAGGTACAAAGTTTTCATGTGAAAGGACATCACAAGGAGGGCCTGTGTTGCGCACGCGTCACCGGATAATTTCTAATGTTATATGACAGAAAGAAGAAAAAAAAGATTTCATGTTTCTATTTTTTTGGTAACTTTCAAAGTTTCAATATATACCCATTTAGAGAGACATTAAGAAGAGCCTATGACCCTACGGTTCAATTTGATTATTAAAGTGTACCATTTTGCAATAAGACTATGACGACTGTCTCCACTTTCCCCCACTTCACTACAGACTCGCAATACATATTTTTGATTGGACTAAAGAGGATAAGCTTGTTTTTATATTTCCCTCTTCATGATAAAAAAATGTACTGTGTGTTGAATTAACGTTGTGTATCCTTTTTTGTTAGCAATAAACCCTGTCTACCCATCTTCGTTGTATACCTCAAATATTCCTCTAGAAGATGACACTAAACCTAAAAAGCAATCTCTATAGATTTCTATGTTTTTCTCTGTTTAGAAAAAAAAAACAAGATATCAATTTTAATTATTTAGATCCGCTCATACTACGTAGAATATAGCATTTTTTTCTTAATTTTTTTCTGTAGCCCTAGTTTCAGGAATCAGGAGTACTCAGATTTTTAGAAATGATTTCCTATTGATTTAATATGTAGTTTACATAAATATTACCAAAATAATAATAAAGTATGTTTATAGCAAAATTTGATATGAACCAGTTTAGCTGGACTTAAAAATAACAGTTAATATCTATATTTCATTATAAGTGTTATTTTAAAAACATAAATTACCTATACACTTAACCATATATCAACACAAAAATAGATTGCGTAATGAAAAATTTGCTCTACAATAACATTTAATATCAAACGGAGGGACTATTATATAAGATCAAACAAAACAGATGAATAGTTTGAAAATAATGCAACTGATGCCCATTTTTCTTTATAGAAAATTTAATTTTGAAACAAAATAACAATCATTTGTACAAGTGATACATAAACATACCACACATAAACTTAATATTTCATCACTTGCATGCAAACATATTACATCCAATATAAAGTTTAGGTTTTACTGTTACTCTACGTCCAAATTTGATATGATATATATAATAATAATTTAACACTAATACTACTTTCATTAAATTACATCTATATAGTTATCTTATATACAAACTACACATACATGATGTGGTTGTACATACGTACTTTCATGTTCAACAAAACGCAAAACTCGCGGCAACTGGAGGCCTTTCTCATACCTCTCCTTTGGACCATCGATGGTACACTACCTCCAGTTCTTCTCGAGACTCTCTCTTCTTTATAATAGATTCTGCATTTTTCATTTAGGTGCCTCGTTTTGATTTAGTTTATGTTTCTCTGCTACTAGTATACTTTGTGTTTCTGTACAAACGAAGCAGTTTGGTATAATCAATTTAACATTTTACCAAAAAAAAAAAAAACGCAAAACTCTTGTTTTTCTTATTCATTTTTATCAATCCCTTATCTATTCATTCATAGACTCATAGTCTATTCTTTACACTAAATTGTGACCAAAAACTGAGTTTTACAAGCTAAAGAAAAAACCGTGCACGTACGGCACCTCATCTAGTTGGTGATTAACTAATTAAGCGTCTTTTGAATTGGGTTAAGCAACTAAGATATTCAAGGTAGCTATTGATCCACTTACTAAATATTTTAAGTAAGATCTTTGGTTTGTAACCTATCTAATTAAATGCGTAAACGATTTTGCCAGTTCTTCGATCCGTAATCTGTCGACATGTGTTGTCTCCTACAAATTTAATCGAATATTTAATATTTTTGAATTTCAGTTATATATCCCTGTCCAATCGACATATTTGAACAATTTTATTTGAAGAGAGTTTAAATTAATTGAAATATGAATATTATATGATAATAGGTCACAGTCAATTCAGCTGAGCGTTACCTAGGTCCTAAACCTAGTATTAAGATGCTAGAAGACGTGCCATGATACCGTAATGTGTCTTTATCTGTCCGTATTAATATAATAAAGGACTTAGGCTTTTGCTTTTCTTTTCAGATATATTTTAAAAAGAGTCTTAATGTGTTCTTTGCTTTAATCATAATCCCCATTTGATATTAATCAAAAAGCAAAGAAGACGACAAATTGATAACAAAGTTTACTAGAGACACTGAATTCTATTTAAAAAAACATTGATTTCTACCATTGAAAATACAGAAATTATAAAAAGTATCTTATATTAAACTAAATCCTTTACCACCATGTATTAGTTTTAAATTAAAAGCTTAATTTTAGGGACTTTAACTTAATAACATTTCATTTTGTAATGATTATTATTGTATCCTGGTATATGAGTTCATGTCTAACAATATACGTGTAAAATAATAGACCACTGATAAATAAATATAGCTTTACAGCTATTATATATATAGTGTAAAGAAATATTTTACATAATTTATACTATGTATAGAGAACAAAATACACTGGTTTATTTAGTTAAGAAACCATACGATATCTATAAAAGAGTTTGCAAAAATTTACAGCCAAAAATATTTCAATCTACTAAATACGTTTCCTTATTATTGTTTGCTCGCAACTTATGAGATAGTACTTTCTCTCTTTTTCAATAAGTGTCATTCTACCGTATGTTTTTTGTTTCAAAAAAAGTACCACTTTACATTTTTTATGCAATTTTAAACACATAATCTTTTTATTATTTTTTTAATAAGAATATACTAGTATATTTTTTCATTTTTTTAATATGTGTGAAATATGTCAAAATATCACTTACATTCAAACCAACATTCAAACCAAGGGAGCATGTAGTTTTGTACTTGACCGTTTTAAATTTGACCACTAATTGGAGTCGCTGTTTAGCGAGAAGAAGCAGTGTATTAATCGAACTTGACTTGAAGAGTCAGATTATCCAAATCATTCACCATGGCATCAAACCACAAAATTAATATATTGAATTAAAACAGCTTTCAGTTTTATGCGAAAAGATTTAATGTTATTATTTTCGACGAAGGAGAGCCACAAATGATCTTCGGTGAGCCCCACGCACGAAGAAGCCAATTGGTACGCGACATGAAAATGTTTAAAATAAGTGACCTTGGAGGCAAAACAAATGCAGACATGGTTTCGTGTATATTTAATTAATAGAAATAAATCATTGGCACGTTTGAACCTAACTGCTGCGAACTGGCGTCAGCAGCAGATGTCAATTTCAAAACGTTGGAATTTCCATTTTGATTTGGACACTTGAATAATTATTTTTCATAAACAGTTTGGGAGAAGTGGATTAGATCCAAAATGCTTTACTCTTCCCACTATATCTAGGGTTTAATCATAGTTCCTACTCTCTCTTTGCAATAGGAGTTACAATGAACTTTCCTATATGCCTATATATGTAAGAGGGCTAGAGGGCTAGAGGGCTACTAGACTATTTTCTGTAATAATCCTACTATTGTATATATGTGCATCATCTAACTTCCTAGCCTGCTTTTATACATAGAGATCCCAACATCATATACCAATTGGTTGAATATTTGAATATATATATAACATGTATGTACATATATAATATCTTAATTAATTTAAAAAAAAAAATTAGCAGCTTTGATTTGTGATTTAAACGTGAGTTGTTATTTCTCTTTTAAAGACATCTCCAACATATTTCTATATTTACTTATTTAAAAAAAATATTGAATCAAAAATTTTCATTTCTGTTGTGGAGTTTTTCTATTTTAGAACAAAAATAGTCAAATATATTGAAAATGGGCTTATTTAAGTCCGGAACCAATTTATATGTCACAGGTGTCTGAAAGTCAATTAATAAATGGATAAATTCTTATAAGCTTAACAGTTAATCACATAACCAAGCTGGATTTGTTCGCAGATTGTGGACTATATTGGCACCTTGAATTTTTTTCAAGTCACATTTGTAACCAGAGGTAAGAATCCTGTAATGCCATCCAAAGTATGATCTTACAATTAAAAGTATATATGTTTTATTATATTATTCCTTTATGAGGCAAATCAACTTCCCCACGGTAAGAGCCTGAATCATTTCTAGATAATCTTATGCTTAGGTCAAATCATGCCTCTCTATTTTTAGATCAAGACATACATATCCATTCATATTATATGTTTACACAAAGGTACGAACATATCTTGATTTTTCTTTATTTTGGATTCCCTCTATGAAACAAACAGACTTTATTATGTTCTTTTTCCAGCATAAATCAACTTTGGGTTGGGGTGGGGGTAAAAGAACTTTATATTGTTCTTTACACATGCGATCTAAATCGGGAGATATGTGGCGGATCTTATTAGGTGGTTTTAAAATTCCTCTAGGCCGGCCAGAGTTCACATCCTTCACAAAAGAAAAATGGATGTATATACTTTTGAGAAAGAAATTGTATTCTGTCGCTGGTCCACTTAATTAGTTTTTTACTTTTTTTTTATCAAAATCAATTTAGGATTTTTGTTTTATAAATATTTTCTATTTACAGAGCATGAGAAAGATGGCCCAAATACGCACAACCAAAAGGAAACCAAAATGAACCAGGCCTAGACATGAATACTGTATCAATTTACGTACAGAATTTACGTACAGAAATGTCACACAAAACGAAGACAATGAACCTAATAATTACTCTTGAGAGTCACCAGAAGCAAGACGACAACGCCGATCAGGAATTCAGGATGTTATGCATGAACCAGAAAATCACTCTTGAATATTCCCATACGTGAACTTAGGGCAAGATTATCGATCGTCGGAAAGTCTTTAGGATAGAAAAACCACAAAAACATCAAAATCTAGGAGAACCAATCATAAAATTTTTTTAAATAAAAGACGTTCTTAGTTGGTATTTGTATTTTTTGCGGGTCACATTGACACGTGACGACCCGCAATTCGTTTATATTTAAGTTTTATTTTTTCTTAAAAAAACAGATAATAAATAAACTAAAGACTTTCAAAAATCCTACCAATAATCATGCCCTTATAGTTCTTTTAGCTTATTGATTGATTTTAAGCCACTGGTTCATGGAAAATTTATGAGTCTACAACCTCTCTCTCTTAACAATTCTATTCAGCTCATCAAATGGCCCAAGCTTCACAAGAGATTATTATAACCATGTTATTGTTATACTTCTTCTGGTATTTTTTTGAAAAGTTTTTTTTTAAAAACCCATGTTTTTAAACCATATACTCTTTTATACAAAATGGGTCATCAGACTCATCACTGATGTTAAAAGCCATTTGCTTTTGGAACAAAGAAGATAATCTAAACTCGTCAAGTTTAGATCCTGCTAGTTTATCCATAAACCAAATCAGATTCCCACTACTTGGGTGGACCAGCCAAGCAGGCAGGGAAAGAGAGCTTTCTAGTGAGGACAAACCATCTATCGCTAGTGAACAGCATTAGCGTTGGTTTCACCGGTTGCAACTACAACAACTCTAGCAGCTGAGTTGATTACTGACAAAGTGAACGTGATTTTCTCTGGTGGCGGTTTAGGTAAATCGGTTAGAAACGTAACCCAGTCGTCTTTCATCTCAAGTGCTTTGGGAAGAGCGAGGCTACATGTCCATCAGAACCCACAATTTGCATACCTAAAGATATACAATGTCTCCTTAGCATTATTCAGTGCAAGAAAAATATTGTTGATGTGGCTGAAGCCAAAAGATCATCAACCCAGTTGATTGAGAAGTCCATGAGATCTTTCTCTTTGATTTTTATGGTATGAATATTTTGACCATAACATCATAATCAAAAGATGGTGTAAACGACTTCTATTTTTATACCATAATTTCATGTTTAATATTGCAAGTACAATTTGAATTCTTCAACATTCCTTAATGTTAGAAAAATGTTGTTGATGTGGTAGAGGAGAAAAGATTATCAATTTGTTTTTTTTCGTAAAAGCGAAGTGGGTTGGGTTAGACCCATTCATGAACGACAAAATCAGCCCATTGCTTGACAATAAGAGATATATAAATGGATCACTTCTTATTATGGGCTATCTTTAAAAAAGAGCCTATTAATGTCATACTAAATTACATAATATATTTGTGGAAATATGTAGTACAATGGTATATTGATTGAATGAAATATGGAAATGTAGAACTTCTCAATTAAAAGGAGACATATATAATTGACTTATTCTTGGGTTCACTCCCTAGGTAAACCTCTAGGTTCACCAACCAATAGGATTGTGTTATTTCAAATTTGATATCTTTTAAAAAAGAGTTATTCTTGGGTTCACCCCGTGGGGTGAAACTCTAGGTTCACCGTCCAATAGGAATGTGTTATTTC
>JABAYD010031150.1:0-13314 GCA_014822095.1 Diplotaxis tenuifolia
TTTTTTTAAAAAAAAATCTATTTGAAAGAATTGCACTAAATGGATTAATCCATTATCTTATATATAAATTAAGATCATTTCCAAAAAAGTGGAAGACTTTGTCTCTAATATCTACTCCATATAATGTTACCTCTAACACGTCTCCAATATTGACAACAAAAGCATTTGGGAGAGGTTTGACTGGAACCCACTTTCCATCTTTCTTGATCAGAAGACCTTCAACTTCATTAACCTGCAAAAGGATGGTGAGTCCTGTAGAATCTGAATGTGGAGTGAGACCGTTGACCTGATCAGGCTCTGGACAAGGTGGGTAATAATTCATTCTCATTGTCTGTCTTAACTCATCATCAAACAACTCTTCCATTTCCTCAGGTTTGATCGTCAAGGCTATTGCCATTTTCTCTAATAAGATCTTAGCTATGCTTTTCACTTCAGTAGAATACATCTCTAGTGTCTCTCTGAAGAAAAAAAAAACATAAGAAAAATTTAAAATAGAGAAGACTTGTGTTGTGGTGGTGGAAAGATCATTTTTAAAGAAAAACCTGAAGGGAAGAGGTAACTTGGGAAACAAGTGAGGCTTCCTTGACCGAACAGGTTGCATTGCAAGGTAGAACATGTCACTCCAATCTAGTTTCTGCTCCTCTGAAACAACAAAAGCTTGTCCAAACCCTTCGATCTCGCCGGGTTGTTGCCATAGCTTCTTCTTCTTCTCTGAGTTATGTAAATTGCACCAGTTCTGTATATGTGGAGAAAGTTAAACATAACATTGTTCTTTTTGCACCATATCGAATATTACACAAAAATGTTGGTGCAGTTACCACCATTTTGTATGATGAGTGTGTTTGTTATTTTCGATGATGTTTAAGGTTTTGACAATTGCAGACAATTTTATTGGAGCAAGAGCAAGCAGAGGCAGCAAAACATACCTGGATTATGCGGACACATGAAGAAGCTTCTTGTCACTGGAACGAGACGTTTGGGCATTTAGATGATCCAAATTACTAGAAGTGCAGTTTCACACTGGATTCTTGATTAGTTCCAAGAAACTCAATTTTTTTTTACCTAGAGATCTGCAGATTATTCTGCTGCGGGATAAGAAAAAGCTTTTGTCATCAGTTACCATGAACATTTTAAGGTAAAGTTCACCTGGATAGATGAAGGGATGTTGAGGTCTCATTTGAATGTATTTGGTAACTACAGAAATGAAATCTTATACTATTAATAAAGTTGGAAACATCAGACATGTACCAGTTTTTTCTCTCCATAATAAAACCTATGTGTTACAAAGTTTATCAAATTTTTATATTTGACCAGAGTGGTGGTACCACTATGCCGAGTTCTGTGCAAGTGTTTTCCTTTGGCCCCTTAGTGAGAGAAAGTGAGATGGATATTTCATAATCACAAAACGCATGAAGAAAGAGGAGAAACATACGACATATAATACAACCAAAGACTGTTTGTTCATTGGGAAGGACCTTTAGATTCTCCAAACATCAAGGAAAGCTTTTCCATCAAGCTCTCTGGAGAACAAGACCTTCAAAAACTCTTCGATGGTCACGCTTCTGAAAAACGCAACCTTCTGCCTTTCCACAAGACTTTTCAGCGGACCAACCACTTTACCCATTCCTACATTGTGAAACGTCGCCACAGAAAGCCTCTCTTTCTCTGAGTTCACAACCCCACGATGCTCTATACTTTTGTATGCCCCATTCGTTATAATCTACAAATAACCATAGTAATAACAATTTAGAAATGCTACACCAATCACTCTCTCACTAGTCCATATGATGTTACTACCTCTAAAATGTCTCCAATATTGACAACGAAAGCATTTGGGAGAGGTTTAACAGAAACCCACTTGCCATCTTTCTTGATTTGTAGACCTTCAACTTCATTAACCTGCAAAAGGATGGTGAGTCCTGTAGCATCTGAATGTGGAGTTACACCATTAACCTGATCAGGATCTGGACAAGGTGGGTAATAATTCATCCTCATTTTCTGTCCTAACTCATCATCAAACAACTCTTCCATCTCCTCAGGTTTGATCTTCAAGGCTCTTGCCATTTTCTCTAACAAGATCTTAGCTATGCTTTTCACTTCAGTTGAATACCTCTCTAATGCATCTCTGAATAAAGACATAACCAAGATTTAAAAACAGAGAAGAGTTGTGGAGGTGGTAAGAACGTTTTGAAGCAAACCCAAAAGGAAGAGGTAACTTGGGGAACAAGTGAGGCTTCCGTGACCGAACAGGTTGCATTGTGAGGTAGAACATGTCACTCCAATCTAGTTTCTGCTCCTCTGAAACAACAAAAGCTTGTCCAAACCCTTCGATCTCACCAGGTTGTTGCCAAAGCTTCCTTTTCTCTTCCATGGGAAGGTTGAAGAGATCTTGAATCTCTGACTTGACTTTGTCCAAGAAAGTTGAGTCTATTCCGTGATTCACAAGCTACATATAAATCAACAAATAAATCACAAAACACAAGCCACAATGATAAAACTTGAAATCTATATTAACAGAAATAGAATTAAGTTTGAGACTTGCTTGGAAAAATCCCCACTCTCTGCAAGCCAAATCGAGCTTGTCAATCTCAGAAGCCATGGAGGTTGAAGAACACAACCGGTTCAGGTCGATGACTGGGATCTCGGTTCTTGGACCGGACTCGTCGGTGATGTCAGTTTTGTCTAGATCAGAGCGTATATACCTCGGAGGAACGGTGTTGATTATCTTCTCCTTGACCATCTCTTGTACAGAAGGAACTAATATGGAGTTATACTGGTTTGCTCCCTTGGCTTCCATGGCCGTTCCTTCTTGATTGTTCTTTGACTTTTTTGTAGCGAGTGTGGAAGCACAGACAAAACGTTGATGTATTGTGTCCAAGTTACAACACCATTACTAGTAGTTAAGTAGTACTACGTCGTTTTCGGTGTTCGCTGTTTTTAACTGAAACGATTTTTTTTTATGTCCGATTTAATGGCCCAAATTGGTTTAAACAATCATAATTCGGTTTAGTGGAATCTTAATCAATTTAAATTGGTGTAAATCAATTATATTAAGTAACAGAATTTGTGAACGTTTCTAATTTTATTTTTATTTTTTTTATATCTAAAGTTATTTATCAACATAATCTTATAACTAAACCTAAAATTAAAATAAACCATAGTATAATAAGTTAATTAATAATTTGTTAACTTAATAAACCTTGGTGCTTAAGTACCACTAGATTTCCACTGACACCACACACTTGTAACGAGTCTTCTCCACCGCAACTCCTGTGTCCTGTCTCTCTGTTTGCTTCCAGTTTCATGGAAACTACTGAACCAGTGATTCTGGTCTTCCACCATCCTCATGGTGACGCTTACTCTCCCGCATTTTCTGCCTCACCGTCTCCGACGGAATCATCTCCCCGCCGATCACCGAAGAAACCGATGCAGATGCTGTTTATCTTCCATTACGAATGAATCTTCCACGGCGGTTGTGTGGTTCAAGCAAGATCTTCGTGTTGATGACCACCCTGGCCTCCTCGCCGCGTCCAAACACAGAGCTGTCGTACCTCTCTACGTCCTCGATCGTCGCATTCTCTCCCGTAAGTTAGCTGATGAATCTCTGCTTCGTTTTAGCTATTAGCAGTGAGTTTACAAGTGACAACTCTATTATCTGTAGGATACACAACGGAGTCTCTAGAACTAGCTATCATAGCATTGGAGGAGTTGAGAAGTTCCTTGAAGAAGCAAGGTTCAGATCTTATGCTCAGATACGGGAATGCAGAGAATGTTATTGAAGATCTTGTCAAAGAGGTAACTTCACTGGTTTAGTTGAGCACTTTTTGCACAGTTTTCAGACATAACTATTAGTTATAGTCAGTGTTCTAAAAATCGGTCTAGACACTCAAAAATTCGGTGGCTAGTCAATACTCTCATATGAAACGCCTAAGGGCCGCCTAGCGATTTCTTGAACATTGGTTATAAACTTAAAGTACTTGATGGGTTGTAACAGGTCCGAGATCCCTTTGTCTTTGTTGAAGAAGAGGTAGAACACCATCTCTGTGAGGTTTTGGACGCTGTTAAGAAGAAAATGAATCGTGTTTCGCTTCCTGGAGAATCACCGAGGGTTGTCGTGTGGAGGACTCCTTTTTATGAGACTCAAGTAATGTATTTACTTGCCTTTTGCAATGTCAATTTCTGAACTATAGTTACTTATGTGATACATGTTTTTGGTCCTGTAGAATTTGTCGGATCTGCCACACTCTTGGGTAGAGTTTAAGAAACTAAAGCTGCCTATCACTCTCCCAATTCCTGCACCAAGATTACCATCTCCAGAATGTGAATTGCAGTGGGGTAAATAAGCTTTTCTCTTCCTTGAGTAGTTTCTTGAAGCATCTGATTGTGAAAATTGTAAATGAAACATGCTCCAGGTTCTGTGCCATCACTCGATGACCTGAAGGACTATATCAATGAAAGCTTACCCGAAAAAGAAAAGAGCTGGAGAGAACTGGCACATGCATCTGCAGAAAGAGTATTAATGAAGAGGACAAATATGGACCCAAATGTTGATGAAATTGTAGGGAAGAAGGTGAAGAACTCTGCTTTTATCACGAGCAATAGAGATAGTGTTGGAGGTGGAACCGAGGCTGTACTGAACGCACTAGCAGGATACTTGAGGTACTTGGAGGGTACAAGTAGAGATGACTGGCAAGAGTAAGTGGTGTCCATTAATTTTAATGCTATTTCCCTTTTGGTTAGTCTTATGTGTTGTTGTTAGAGTGATCAGTGTTGGTTATGCTACTGACCAGGGTTCATGCAAGGCTTCGTGATGCTGAGACTAGGCCCGGAGCTTCATTTTTCAAACTTTTTGGACCTGCTCTCTGTCTTGGTATTGTATCAAGAAGAAGGGTTCACTATGCAGCAATAGAGTATGAAAAAGAAAGGAACGCTGGATTTATTTCTCCATTTGGATACTCAGCTTCTACAGTTTCTGCTGCTACTGATTCTGTGTGCTCTATGGAGGTACAAAGAGTCACATGCCTTATGCTTTTATGCTCTTTTTTCAATATTATTGAATATGTTTCATCTTGTTTTTTGGGGCAGTGGTATTCACTTATGGCTCTAAATAAAGAGATGATTGATAATAAAAGAAGGATTTGGAGATGGAAAGGCTATCTTATTCAGGTTTCTGATACTTTACTCATACAATCCAATCAGTTTTCTAAAAATCGATCTAGGCACCCACGCCTAACCACCGTCTAGCGATTTCTTGAACATTGTCGATGAACTTCATTGGTCATTTTTGTAATTGCACTTTCTTGTTTCAGTACACAGTGGTTGGCAATGAAGGCCCTGCTGTTCTCCTTGTGCATGGATTTGGTGCTTTTCTTGAGCATTACCGTGACAATGTAGACAGCATAGTAAAAAGCAAAAACCGAGTATGGACCATCACAGTCTTGGGTTTTGGAAAATCAGAGAAGCCTAATATCGTTTACACCGAGCTTTTATGGTCAGAATTGCTGCGGGATTTTATGATTGAAGTGGTTGGTGAACCAGCACATTGCGTAGGGAACTCAATCGGTGGTATGCACCTCCTTAGTTACTGAGCTGAACTATAAATGGCACAAATGTTTTGTGGACTCTCATCTAGTTGTGTCCCTATGCGTTTTACATTTTGTCAGGTTATTTCGTTTCATTAATGGCCTTTCTTTGGCCAAACTTGGTTAAGTCCGTTGTCCTTGTTAACAGTGCTGGCAATGTGATACCTGGATACTCTCCTCTCCCACTCCCAGTCTCTATAGTATGTATAATTTTAGTGCATGAGTATTTAACTAAGTTTAAGACTAGGTATCTAGTAATTATCTCACATACCCTACTGTTTTTTTCCAGGAAAGGAGAGTTCCATTTGGTGCACCACTTGTTGCTAGACCTCTTCTCTTCTTCCTACGGTTCAATGTGACGAAGCTATTAAAGGATTGCTATCCAGTTGTAAGTAATATGAAGATGTTGACATCTGTATGAGAAAATAATAATTGCTACTTGCATACCCAATTGCTTGTTCGTGATGCAGAAACCTGAGCGAGCTGATGAGTTTTTAATCACTGAAATGCTAAGAGCAGTATCCTTTTTAGTATTTTATTAGCATTAGATTCTTTTTGTTCTAGAGGTTATAATATTGATGATAGTGACATTTACCTTAACAAAACACAATAGTCCCAAGATCCTGGTGTGGTACAGGTTCTGGAAAGTATCTTTGGCTTTGATCTTTCACTTCCTTTGAATTATCTCCTCAAAGGGTTTGAGGAAAAAACTCTAGTAATACAGGTACCAAGATATCTGACATTTATTGGATCCTCATTCTATTAGGTATTACATGATCAAGATTCATTAATCTCATTGATGTGTCTAGGGAATGAAAGATCCCATATCGGATCCGCTGAAGAAAGTGGCCTTACTAAAGGAGTTCTGTCCGGGAATGGTGATTAAACAAGTCAATGCAGGTAAGAATAAACTAACTGCTAAATAAAACACTATCTACGTTCTTATTTGACTCTTCAAGTTTGATTTACAAGTACAGGTCACTGTCCCCACGATGAGATCCCAGAGGAGGTGAATCCTATTATCTGCGAATGGATAGCGAAGATCGATAGCGATGAACAAGAAGCACTTAAAAGCCTCATCTCAGCAGATTTACCACAGTAAACAAAATTAAGGATTTTTGGTCAGCAGAAACCAATTTTTTTGTGGTGCCAATAAGACAACCGTTCAGGATATTGGAATGCAAATGACTAGTTTAAAAGCAACACGAAGGAACCATTACCAAGAAAAATCAGATCTGTAATCATAAATTTCAATTTTAGCATGCTCTTAACTGTGGGAAAGAGCCGTTGAGCATCAACATCAGGAGTCATCCTCCAATAACTATTTGAGGGGCCGGCCTCGTGGCCCAATAGACAAAGGTGACTTGTTTGTTCATATAGAAAAGAATCACGTGAGTGTGAACGCTTCTGATTGGTTAGCTGTTAGAAGTGATTTCTAATGTCTAGAGATCCTCATGGGATGTCTTTTTGCAAAATTTGACTTAAAAACCAGCGTCAGATTTAACCTTTTCAGCTGCATTATTCAACTAAAAAGCCATATATAACTATCTCGTGACCAATATGGCTTAGTAACATGGGTTTGCTCATTCCTCACGTGGCTTAGGACCCCACCACTTGCATCTGTAGAAAGCTAGTTTCCAAAATGTTGTCTGAAAAAGAATCATAAGATAATGTGATGCAATAAAAACACTGTATGTGAAGACAAACTGTTCCAGCTTATCCTCTCTTATTGATACTCCTCTCATTGCTTCACATTTATTAACATTTCAACTAACTCTAGATTTTTGCTCTAGATTTTATTTTATTTTTGTGTCTGGAACCTTCTTTAATATCTCTCTATAAATTCCTGAACCATTGTGCTGCTACTCACATTTGTGTTTGTAACCCAAAATGGCGAAATGTTTAGATCTTTCCCTGATTCTCTTTGTTCTGTATGTGTCCAATGCTTCAATAGCAATGGCAAGAAACCTTGGAGAGGAATCTAGTGAAGATACAGAGTTCATTAAAGCCTCTTGTGAGACAGCAACGTACCCGAAACTATGTTTTGAGTCTCTGTCTTCATACGCAAGCGAGATCAAGAAGCGGCCACTTCAGCTCGCCGAGACAGCTATCGCCGTTAGCATGGCCAGAGCAAAGTCAGCCAAAACGTATATCTCCGACATGACTGACTATAAAGGAATCACAAAGAGGCAGCACGAGGCTGTGTTGGACTGTGTTGAAGAGATGGGAGATACGGTTGATAGGTTGAGCAAGTCGTTGAAGGAGTTGAAGAATCTGGAGGATGGAGAAAGTAAAGAAGACTTCTGGTTCTGTTTGAGCAATGTTAGGACGTGGACAAGCGCGGCGTTGACGGATGAGACCACGTGTCTTGATGGGTTTGGAGGGAAAGGTATGGATGGGGAGCTGAAAAGCTTAGTCAAAGCACACATTGTGCGTGTGGCGCAAGATACGAGTAATGCCTTGGCTTTGATTAATGTCTATGCTTCCAAGCATTGAAAAATATTGCATAAGTTCGGTCTTGGGGACTTGAGTTTTTTTATACTTTTGGATTTGGTTTGTATTGTGTTTTCAAGAAATGTGTTTTGGTTTGGTTCTGAGTCATATAAGTTTCTCTTGCCACATTGTTATATCATCTACGGTCTTATATAGTTTTAAGCTGTTGATTTGATTTTTGATATTATATATATTTGTAAGCCATATAGAGTATTTTCAAACCTCTCTCAAGTTATCTTTTGTTTGAAATTCATTCATCTGTAGAGCCGATAGGCCTTGAAGGGCTTATGCGTTTAGCCTACGAGTATCCTCAAAAAGAGAATAGGAAGCGTAAATAACGATCTGGCCTAAAAAGAAGAAAACAAAACCTAAATAACGTTTGTCGAGTTATAAATTAACAAAATAGCTTTATAGAAGTTTTTTTATATTCTCTACCCTCCTCAGTACAAACTTATTACTCTTTTTCCTCACTAAAGGTTTGTCTTATTTGAGTTTACTTTGGTGAAGTTTTAATGAAGATAGATTTATAGTCTTCCCAAGCTTGATTTATTCCATATGGTCAAGTTTGAGAAAGAGGTTTTTGGGTGTTTTTTTTGGTTTATTTTTTGTTGGGAAAGTGTGTTTGCCTCTCTTTTTAGGTTACACTTTGTTGTAAAACTGTTTTTTTTTAATAAATTTAAAATTCTTCCAAAAAAAAGAAGTTTTTATAAAAAAGTTCTATGGGCCATGATGAGCTCATGTCTTGTCGGGATATTGAGAGTTGAGCCGATACCAACAAGATGGTTTCAAAAAAAAAAAAGCTCCGAGATTATCAAAATGTGAGATTTACCTAGCCAAACTTTTTTTTTACGTACAGATACAAGTTATCATTTAAATTTCAACTATTTCTAGAATGGTACAAATAATATACGACATAAACTTGATTGAACCGTATTACTTAAATTAAACCAACACAATTAGTATATATATTTAAATATCAGCAAAATATGTATATACAACATATAATTAATTAAACAATATTACTTAAATTAAACCAACACAATTAATATGTATATTTAAATATCATCAAAATATGAACTATGAAAATTTATTAATTATATAAAACCAATAAATTTCATATCTTAACATTTCTTGAATAAATATGGAAATCTACTAATTATATGAAACCAATATATTTTAGAAATCGTAATATGCCGTTTGTTTTATTTTTATTAAATAATTTACTGATTTTTTATACATTAAATGTAAAACAAAACAAAAAAACAAATCTAAAAACTAAAAACCAAAACCAATAGGTATTAAAAAAGTCATTTTTATCTACTGCTATAAATTATCATTTAAATTTGGACTCTTTCTAGAATGTTACAAATAATATACGACATATAGTTAATTGAACTGTATTACTTAAATCAAACCAACACAATTAATATGTATATTTAGATATCATCAAAATATGAACTATGTAAATTTACTAATTATATAAAACCAATAGATTTCATATCTTAACAGTTCGTTAATAAATATGGAAATCTACTAATTATATGAAACCAATAGATTTTAGAAATTGTAATATACCGTTTGTTTTAAATAATTTACTGATTTTTTTATAAATTAAATGTAAAGCAAAACAAAAAAATCTAAAAACTAAAAACCAAAACCAATAAGTGAAATATGATTATATTTTTGTTTTTGTTTCTTTACAACATAAACTATTGCATTTTGTTTTTAAATTGTCATCTTTTCGATTTTAAATTAAATGTTAGATTATTTGGGATTTGTTTGTTGGTAATATCAGTTCAAACTAACTCAACATATCCAAAAATAAAAACCATAACCAAAAGCTGAAAATAAAAAATATAAACTGAAAAACCAAAAACCAAAATCTAAAACCAAATCTAAAAATTAAAAAAACAGAAACTAAAAATTAATGTAAAACAATCATCACCACAAATTTCGGATTACTGATTTTATAACATAACATAATTTTAATAAAGACAAAAATTAATTATATAAATTAGGTGAAAACGCATGTTATATTTTTTTTATTTAAAAAATAAACTATTGCAACTTTTTTTTAAAAAATCATCTTTTTAATTTAAAATTAGATGTTCAATTATTTGAGATTTATTTGTTGGTAATATCACTTCAAATTAACTCAGTAGATCTAAAAACTAAAAACTATAACCAATAGCTGAAAATCAAAAATAGAAACTAAAAAAATAAAAATCAAAAACTAAAACCAAATCCAAAAATAAAAAATAGAAACTAAAAATTAATTAAAAACAATCATCACTACGAAATTCGGATTACTAATTTTATACTAGTCCATACTTTAAATAAAGACAAAAACTAATTATATAAATTTTTAATCATAATTCCGCGTTTTTCTTGAAAAACGTGAATCAAAATGTAGTATGAGTGTTAAATGCGAGGCCTGTCTGTGGATAGTCAGCGTCTAAAATAAATAGGCAAGTTATAGACGAATCTATATGTAAATTGAGTTAAATGAGGTTTACCCAAATTTATCCAAAAAACGAGCATAACCATTTGGTCAGCCGACAGATGAAATAACTTATAACTAGATATTTTACAATATTTTATTATTATCTTCTATGTAGTAAACGAGAAATATTACAATATTTGAGTTAGCCACGTGTCATCACCAGTTTGATTCTTAGAGTTATTAAAAAAATAGATTGGTCCATCTAATTATATACTAATTTTTTATTAAATTAACCTTAATATTAGTTATTAATGTTTTCATTATTTTTTTAAATAAAAATACGGAATTACCTAATGTAACAAAAATATATATGACAGTTAATGGTTGTACATAAATATGAAGTATTGTTTTGATTTATGTATTCACACCAATTTCATTATCTATAAGTATTATGTATTTATTTCTCAGTTTTTCTTTTGTATTATTATTTATTATAAAAACAAAAGTAATAGCACACACAAAAATCTATATGTACAATCTCATCCCTCACAATGAGCGGACATTAATCTAGTATTTATAGTACTGTAAGTGTGTATATGCATAAATTTTCTTGACTTTGTATTCATTACTATCTTTGAAAATCATTTAACATAAAACAAGTATCTGCATCTAATATAAGGTTTGATTAATACGACAATAAAGGATCAATGATTTATTCATCAACCAAACTTTGTGACATGTTTTGAGATTCATAATCTTCGGGAAATTAAGTCAATTTATTTGTTTGTTACTTAAAATTCAATAATAGATGTTATTATGAAAAGATGAAATGCTTAAACGTAGAAAGTGCAACAATAATAATTTGATAACCGTCATTCATTTTTGTAATTAATATTTCACGTATATAATCCTTAATCCTTAAGCCTATAATGTTGTTGGAGGACCAGCAGTTCGGGAGCATTGTTCCTTTATCATAGGAGGGAAAAACGGGTTGAATGGAAGATGGTGTGTGCAGTTGGCTTCAGCATCTAAAAAAGCTTTACAACAAGCAGGGCCTATACTACCAAATTTTCCAGTGATAATAGATTGTCTGATCTCTGCAAGGCATCCGGGTATATCCATAAATGTTGACCAACATTTCATCATATCAGAAATTCCTGGTATACCACCGGGACTTGGTTGAAATGGAAGCGGAAATGGAAATCCTGGTGTACCAGGACTTGGTTGAAATGGAAGTGGAAATGGAAACTGCGGTAACTGAGCATTAACCGAAAATGCAAGGCATATACTTACTAGAATAAAGTACACATTCTTAACCATCATGATGGATATATGTGGGTTTTCAAATAAGAGAAGACTTATATGATTTGTTGTAAGTTGATTCTTGTTTGATGAAATTAAGTAATGAAAGATGATCCAATTTATAAGGAGAATAGTGTAGGGCTTCTAATCAATTGTTGGAAACATAAACAGCCAAATCTTGAGTTTTATGATAAATATTTTACACCACTTTTGTATTTAGTTAATAATGTGATTTCTTTCCTGATATTACATATCCATTGTATTTGGTCAATAGTATATACTTTCTTTATTTTAAATATTTCCTTTTTAATGTTATAAAAATATTATTATCCATTCGGTTTGTCATTTTTTCATGCATAAAATTTGGTTTGATTAATGTATGTAATTTGATTCGATTGATCATATGAGAAAGTAAAAAAACCTAGATGGAAGAGGAAAACTAAAACTTGTTTTTGAATATTTTTTTGTCTTATGTCGGTGTAATTATTTTCTTTGAAAACTTAAGACTATGATTCATGCTCGGATGGAATTTTTTTTTAATAATTACATACATAAGTTAAGTAATTTTAAATTTCTCTTTTAACATCTGCATAATATCAAGAGTTTTTTAATCTCCAAAATATAGCGAAAGTAACTTTAGTGTGTTGCATTTATTCAAATTTATTACATATAACTAAATCACTAAATATTTATTATTTTATTTTATTAACTAAATTAATATCACAATTTAAGTTTTATCAATACAAAAAAACAGTCAAATTCATTGAAGTTAATGGTAAGGATTATTTACCACTTTTGTGTACAGCCAATATATATATATATTATAATATTATAGGAATCCTTTATCCCTTCTTTTTACCTTCTATGTATAATTTGGTTTAATTGACCTAATTATTAAAATTGGCTATACGATATAAACAACTACATGAAATAAGAAAAGCAAAAGGAATTTTGTTAATCCTCTATATATTAAAAGAAAAATATTACAATATTTGAGGTATCCACGTGTCATCACCAAATTGATTCTTAGGATTTTTAAAGAAATAAGCTGGTTCATCTAACTATATACTAAATTTTATATTAAGTTAACATTATTATTAGCTATTAATATATTTCATTATTTCTTTAAATAAAAACTACAAATTACATAATATGACTAAAGTATATATGACAATTAATGATTTTCTCTAATAAAATTTTGATAAAAAATATTTATCTTCTATCATTTTGTTTAAATTTATATTATTAAAATAAATAAAACAATATAATTAATCATAAAATAAAAAATTATATTTTCTGTATATTTTATATTTTGAATTATTAAAAACGACAATAAATTAATAAAATTGTTAAAAGTCTCACACTAACAAACTTGTGATCAGTGATTTAGAAATATCTTATAACTATATACAAATGACTATAAAAATATATGCATAAGAAGTCTCATTTAATAAATATTGATATTAAAATATATATATATATATATATATATAT
>JABAYD010031154.1:0-15256 GCA_014822095.1 Diplotaxis tenuifolia
TAGTAGCATGCATATTTATTTATGGTTGTAGTCTCCACATTGCATTGTGTAGTTGCATATTGTTAGTATTGAGACTATGTGTTGCATGCTTGTATTGTTATTGTATTGAGACTATGTGTTGTGTTCTTGTTTGTTGAGCAAAGGGGAGGGGTTGTTGTTGTTTGTTTGTTTTGGGAACTCACTGAGTAATCTATGATTGCTCACTCCCCCCCCCTTTCTTTGCAGGTAACCATAGAGGGTTGGGCGTTCGCGGGGTGCAGAGGATGGGGCCAGCGTAGTTTTCCGTTGTTGTTTGCAAGGAGCAAGATGTTGCTGTTTTCTCTCGTTTTGTTTTTCATGGGTACCCTTTGACTCGTTATTTTCCGCTGTTGTTGTATTTGAGGACTTAAGTCGAGTTCCCGACATTGTAAAATAAATAAAAGTATGTTTGTTTAATAAAACCCTCGTTGAACGCTGATATTAAGTCTTGTCCGGATTTAACGCAACTCTCGACCAAGGTACGGGTTCGCAAGCCTTAGGCCGCGGTCGAGAGGGACGGTATTGTGGTTGGACTGGTCGAGACTTTGATTTGTTTGAGGTCTTGGCTGGACCGGCTGCGGTACTCGTCATTATTGTGACGCTTCCGGGTCGTTCCGGGTTAGTCCGGCCTAGAACGGTCCGAGAGGGTGTTACAATCCATCATTGTGAACTGTTAAGGTGAGGGAAAGCTAAAGTTGAGGTTTTGAATTACTAAGAGCATTGTTCAGTGAGCTTAAATAGGGAAATAGATGACAATCAACCTGTTTGCGTAACGGTAATATTCCTTTACAAGGTAACAGCTACATTTTGGATCAAACGGTAACGGATACATTTTAAAATTTTGAGTTTAAGTAACCAACGATTCAAAGCGGAAATTTTGAAATATAAGATTATGTTATTACAATAGAAAACTTGTCTATTTTTAAACCAAAATGGTTGCGGTTCCCTTGCCCTAAGTCTATGTTTTTCTTTTGAAACACATTATTGCCTTGCCATAATTTTCAAAGTTTTTAAGGTTTTCCTCTGAGATTAACATGCAAAGGACATTCTCTAGACTGAACTAAGTTTTTTGAGGTCTGCTCAAAATTAGTTTCCTTTAACCGGTAATATAAATATATAAAATATTAAAATAACTAAAATAATTATTTAGTGCATATACAATAAACTATTAATATTATTTGGTGGTATAAATATAATTTTTGGTTTCTATAAAATTTATTAGGAGTAAATAGTTACTTAGAGTTTCTTAAGTTTACCTAGTTATACAAATTAAGGACACAGTAAGTAATCGGCAGAGTAATCATCATCTTATAATTGGCCAACGGTTGTTGTTTACTTGCTTTCAATATGCCGGTGGCTTGAGAATACATTGTCACCTTGCCATTATTTCTTTTTTGTTTCCTTTCAGGGTTACCAATGAGCCTAAGATTTGAGAGGACTTTGTAAAAAAGATAAAATAATTTTGTCAAAAAGAAACAATAATTTCGTCAAGCATAATTTTAGTATTTTTTTTAGCTTGGGCCAAGTGTTTGCGGTTCCCTTGCCCTCATTCTATATTTTTCTTTCAAAACACATTATTTCGTCACATAATCATTCTTCATCTCTCACGATTTTAGAGTTGCAATCGACGGCTGAATGAAGTACAAGTTTTTTTCTGTTACTTGTGGTTTTTCGAAAACATTTCTCGCATGCATGATTACTTAAGGTGTGATATTATAATGGTGTTTGTACTTGATGCTACGTTGTGTGTGAACTTAATGCTACGTTGTGTGTGTTTACCTAGTGAGTATGATGGTTATATTTTGAGATATAAAGGCTTGAAATTATACCAACGATTCTCAACACAACAGCGCAATAACAGGAAACATGACAATATCAAACTTCAAATAGGATAATATCGAACATAACAGGAAACATCACAATTTCAAATAAGATATCATTACCGACTAGCCTCATCAATCGCATTTGTTACAAACTCGGGATAGAACATAATCACATTTTCCTCTGTTGTTTCTACATAGATCTCCGCTGCAAGTTTTTCCCTCACTATGCGCATGTTTCTATCATTAAGATGTCTCAATTTTAACTCAACACCCATCATTAGACACTCAAGGAATTTAAGGGCATAAACTGCACCGTCCCCATATGGGTATCTTGCTCGTGGAACCCCTTCCCATACACATTCGATTGTAAAGTCAGAACAATCCACTAATGCATTTTGTTCATCTTTTGCATAATACCATAGCGCGTAGGGAACCATTTTAGCAAAAGGCTTCGCCGCTGTCCTTAACATACCACCCCTTCCTCAGGCCTTACCACTATCATAGATTTTGACAGTACAATCAGGGATGGAAATAACCATGGCTACCCAATGGGTGTTGTCATGCACATTAAGACATGAAAAGAGAATATCTGCATAAAACTCCCACACATATTTGTTTCAGCACCTGGTGGAGATTTCCCGTAGAAGTAGTAATACGATCCACCAGGTTTCCAGTTCTCGTACTGATGTGTTCACGGCATCTAGAAGGCTACGTCCATAATAGCAAACCTTGAAGATGGGAACATACCTGGGTATTTTCTGGATCTTATTCTATACAAAGTTAAAGTTGTGTCAATGTGCTACAAAAGAGAAGGAATGATATTATTTAAGAGTAACCAACAAAACAGACCTAAGTATGTGTCAAATGTAAGATCTCCTACCTCGGCTCCTTAATATCCGTGAAGAATTTACTGGCAATCGTCGGTGAGCCAGTTGGATAAAAAGAATCCCTGCAGGTGAAAATGAGAAATGAAGTTCGCGTGTAATATAAAATTCAATATAAGGTACTTAATACTTACTTTAATTCCATAAATATGCATTGATCTGCAACATTTGACTCTGCAACTGGCCTATATACAACCTCCTCCCATTCGATTAATGTGTAAGGCTTTGCATGTCCATTGAAAACCCCCTTAACTTGGGTGCCATGTTCAAATGGGCTTCCTCGGTTCTGCGACAAGAGAGGGATCCTATTAATTTGAAACCTAAGAGGGGGATGGGTTGCCTGATAGTTCATACGGCTAGTCTTTCTCTCAGCCACTTTGAAGTTTTGTAAACATAAAATTTTCGGGTTAGATTTTTATAAGTTAAAAATATTATTAACAATTATTAACTAAATAAAAAAGAAATAATTTGGGAATATTATTTTTTGGAGTAAAAAATGGAGTAATACATTGAGGTAAAAAATGGAGTAAATCATTAGAGATCCTCTTTCTGTTTTGGTTAGTATTGTTATACCTAAATTTACCTAGTTATACATTGCAAGGCGACGGCCGGTTATCGCTAGAGGATTTAAAACCCTAACCCTAATATCCCCCAATGATTAGATAAAGTGATGCTGCAATACTCTGTTTTGTCTATTCTTAAAATGATTTTATTTTCGTTATCGGTGGAACTCAAACGACTTCGTTTTTAAAAATCATTACTTCTCTCAAAATTAAAAAAAAAACAGAAACTCACTTCCAAGCTTTGTCTCGATTTCATGATGAGTTCATCTTCCGAAGTGCAATATGGAGGAGGAGATCGTACCAACGAAGTGTGACTCATGTGGATTACCTATGGTACCTTCACTATCGAAGAGACAAGACAATCCAGGAAGGCCTTTCTACCATTTTATAAGAAAAATGGAGGTAAGCTTCCTCCTCACTTGTTTATGTTATTTAGACAGAAAGATATCTACTTTGGTCATGAATTAGGGGCATTTGCTTAAGTGGGGAGGATGTTGTATGTGAGGAGGTTGAAGATGCTATTGCAAAACTCGATATCATTGACATGGAGATTACTAAGACCGAAAGTTTGATGGGTTAAATACTTTGATTGAAGATTTGAAGGAAGATGCAAGGAGCAAGATAAAAATCAGGAATTGGCAAGCTTTGATGGCAGTGTGCCGTTTGTATGTTTTATGGATCTACAATGTTTAAATGATCTGTTTTCGATCCATATCAAAAAGAATGGAAATTATTTATTAGAATCTTGCAATTTCTTGTTAGTATATTGGGGGTGAAACTTACTTGTAAAATATGAACAATTTATTCCAAAAACTTAAAAAGTTCAAGAACTGATATTTCACAAGAGAGATTACACATATTCAGAATTCATGCTTATTAATCAGTTAGACTGATATTTATGTTACTTATTTCTTTTCGGTATGATTCTTGCTTGTTCGTATCGAATAAACTCACGTATATTATTATCATGTATATAGAGCTTAAACTTGTCACTAAAATTTTATTTTCCTCCCACCATTTTTTTGAGAGCTAATTTTTTTTGCTTCAATTTGTATACGTAATTGAGCCATCATGTAACCTTTTTATCTAGGCGTTGCACTTTTTATTATGAAATTAAAGATTTTCTCAGATAATGAAAACAAGGTAGCCATAGATGAGTTATTACCTTCATCAAGTTTTCTTTTCAATTTTGCTTTATGAGGTTGTGACAACTTTTGTTGTGTTTGTTTTTCCATTTTTTTGTTGAGTAAGATATAACTTTTTTCTTTGGGTTGAACATATTCTTATTTTATACACAATTATAAGTGAATAATAATTCAAATGATTGGCCTAAATTATTTTTGAGATTTTATACACTTCAATATTTTTGTCATGGGTTTCAATTATTTTCAGTCTCTACATTAGACAAAATCAATGGACCCGAGCTATTGGTTTTCTTCATCTCTCCGATTGGCTGTTACATTTATCACACGGATCACGATCTCAGCCGCTAGATTAGACAAAATCAATGGAACAAAACTCTTGGCTTTGTTCATCTCTAATTGGCTGTTAAATTTATCCAGCGGATCACGATCTCAGATATAGACTTGACAAAATAAACGGACCAGATCTTTTGGTTTTCACCATCTCTCTTATTGACTGTTACATTTATCACGTAGATCACGATCTCAGCTATAGATAAGACAAATCAGCGGACCTGATCTTTTGGTTTTCTTTCAATCCCTCCCTTCCTCCTGTTCCCCACATTCTTCATTCAATCCCATACCCTAAAACTATACCCTATACCCCAGACCTTTTTCATAAAGAGTTAATGTTAAATAAACAATTTTATAATACTTAATTTTAAATAAACAAATTACATATAAAATCATAATTACAATAAAAATTACACATATAAACATTACACAAACTAGAATCCATACATTAGTAATCACATAGATTTGGTCTCGGGCATCCAAGATCACTAAAATATTGTCCATACAAATTTGGTGTAGTAGGATATTGTTGTTGCTCTTTCCTTTTATGTATGATTCATGCTTGCTCAGATCGAATAAAAGCACGTGTATGATCATCCTCAATGCACCGGTTACAGATGCAAGACTGGCACCACAAGCAACCGTTGAAATGGCAACAAATGGAAGTACTCGTTTTCAAATGTTTTTGACTCGTAATCTTCAGATTAAAAATCAAGAGACTCATTTCTTACTTTGAGATTGGTTGATTGATCATATATGAGAACACTATGGAAATAACAATAGTGAATAATTTGTATTTCTGTATTTTTAATAAATAATGTTTGTGTTTTTTTATATTATTATTTTATGATTTTTTGTATTATAATAAAAAATCAAGCGGCAAATGAAAGTACTCAATTTGAAAATTTTTTGACTCGTAATCTTCAGATAAAAAACCTCAAGAGACTCTTTTCTTACTTCAAAATAGGCTGATTGATCATATATGAGAACACTATGGAAATAACAATACTGAACACTTTGTAGGTTCTAATTTGTATTTCTTTATTTTTATGAATTAATGTGTGTGTTTTCTCCAGCCGCTAGATTAGACAAAATCAATGGACCAGAGCTCTTGGCTTCCTTCATCTCTCTGATTGGTTGTTACATTTATCACGCGAATCACGATTTCATCTATGTATTTGACAAAATTAATGGACCAAACCATTTTGATTTACTTACTCGTCATGTTTAATAGACACACAAACTATAACTAGTCTAGAAACAATCCTTTTGGATTAAACATGATCGTCATCACCATTTATGAGAAAAATTGGCGTTCTCTGATCATCTGAATCCAATTGATGATTATATTTTCTCTCCACCATATCCTTTTGATCGTCTCTTTGAACTTGACTCTACATTATCAATAGATATCCGACTTCTGCTATACCCTATACCTCAAGCCTTTTTTTCATAAATAATAAATGTTAAATAAACAAAAATTTGACTTATGTAAATTTATTTAAAGATTGTCAAACATTCGTCAAACATTTAAAAAAATTATAATACTTATTCCATCAAAAATTTGATCTCGTAATATATATAGGAAATTATCATTGATGTAATTATTATACACCATAATACATTTACTACTAATTCAATAGAGATTTGAGATGGTTTCTCGCTTTCTTTTGTTGTTTGCATTTGACATCCAAACAATCAGTTGACTTAGGCTCATTAGTGAGACTGAGCCCATTTCTCTTAGTATTAGGATGGATACACGATGTAGGCGAGACTTTTATTCTCTGTTTACTTTGACATCAAACAATCATGTGACTAGAGGGATTGAGCCCATTTGATGAAATGAATACATTATCTCTCTGTATCTAATAACCCGTGAGGATGCCATTCTAACTCAAATAATCTTTTTTTAAATCTTCCTTTTTTTTTATTTCCGTCTCTAACAACCCATAGGTTTTTTTTTTAATCTTGAAATCATCCTGAGACAATATTTTTTCTATTTTTTTATATCCGCATACTCACAAATACACACAACATGAGACTATGAAGATAAAACGGTTTGCACACAACATAGAATGTTTAAAAGAGAAAAAAAGTGATAAAATGGTTTGCCCACGACAAAGATAAGGTTTAAAAGAGCAACAGAGTGAAGCAATTCCTTATTACTAAACGAAAATTCGGGATTATTGCCATTAGTTTGCCATTTAAGCTAATTTGAAGCCGTGTCGTTAACCTGCCATTTAGTATTATTGACATTAGCTTGAAAATTCTAAAGGGTAGCGCTGGTATGTTGAAATAATGGGACAAGTCAAACAAATTTCTTTTCGTGTGGTACTGATTCCACATTATCCCTCAAAGGGAGGCATAATAAAGAAATCTTTCAATTTTAAAAGTTCCTTTTCTTTAACACTAGGGGTTGGCCCAAGCTATGCCTGAGGTTTTTGTTTAATTTACAATATTGGTTATATATTTTGTATGTATATTTAGAATATTATAATGTATTATTAAGATATAAGTTACTAAACAATTTTAAATTTATTTTAAATCATTCATTTCTCTTTTTTCTTACAAAATTGATCTTTTAATATTTTGCTATTGAAAATTATCTATAAGGTGATGAACAAAATAAACAGAAAATTAGTTAAATTTTAGTTAGATTAGTTGGATTGTAGAAAATTTTCAGTTCAATTTTTTTTTAAAACTTTTTTTTGTATTAAGTCTTTTTCTTCCCGATAGAATGCAATATGTAAGGTAATGATGATCTCTGGAACTAGCTTAGCAAGGCATGTGCATATATAGAGAGATTTAAAATCCCAACTACCAAACAGTGTCTGCAATGCTAAAAAATAGCTTTATAATTATGTAGTAAATGTTTTTTTTTTTTGTAAATTGCTTCCTTAAAATTAAAAAAGAATACCGAAGATGTTTTACAAGCCATAAGGCTATAGTGTTAAGCCCAACAAGAGTAGAATCACATAAAAAGAACCCAATTGATAGTTAGAAAAAGCCCTAGCCCAAAGTAATTAATTAGAAGTAGTTGAGCGGTGGTAGTTGAACGGAGTCAATGAAAGCAAGAACACAGGAGACGTGGGAGATGCTAGCTCAGGGTAATCCAGAATTGCATCATCAGAGAAGATTTAGAGGGGTTTGAATCGCGAAAGCTCTGGAGTTTGTTCCTGAGTTGTCGATTGAGGAGCTTGAAGAGTTGATCCGTTGATCTGAGCGAATTGGAGTGAAGCCTGGTGTTCCTTTCATTCCATAACCAATATAGCATCGATTGCCAAGCTAGAATGACCAGATTTCGTTTCCAAGCTGGTGGAGGCAGATTTGAGAGAAGCTCAATGGTATCAGGCCAGTCACGAGTGGGTAGGAGGGCCAATCGCCTTGTTACTTTCCTCCAAAGATCAAAGCTAAAGTTGCAGGAGAAGTAGAGATGATCTCGGGATTCACTTATCGCATTGCATAGTAGACACTGAGCATTAGTTTGGAGTCCCCACCGAAGAAGCCGATCCCTCGTAGGAAGACGGTTTTGGAATACAAGCCAAGAGTGGAAAGAGTGTCGTGGGATGCCTCTCGAGATCCAGATGAGAGAGGTCCAGTCTTGATTATGCCTTGGTTCACGAAGGTAATCATAGAGAACACCAGTGTGGAATACAGAAAAAACTTTACCATTGATCTCCCATTCATAGTAATCTTCATTCTCACTGAGTTGTATTGTTGTTAGATAGGTGTAAAGCTGAAGTTGTTGTTCCGAGCGAGCTGGAGGGAGTCTCCAGTTGCCGTTACAATACAGAGACGAGATTGTTGCTGACGTCGAGATCCCCAACCTGGAGTTTGTCGCCGAGAGAAATTCATATACGTTACCAAAAGGCGACCAATTATCCGTCCAGAATCTAGCTGAAGCTCCATTTTGCAGTCGCAGCTTGAGGAGAGGGAAAACCATATTTTTCTGCTTAAGGAGCTTGTTTACCAGCCAAGAGAAAGAGCTCCTCGGTTTGATGGTCCAGTAAATGTTTCTCCTTACGCTTTGAGACTTGATATAAATTCCATGTTACGTGAAACCCACATCGTCTTGTCAAAATCTAATGGAAGCAAAGATAATTGATGTACTCGGATGGAAAGCGGCTACAACAATTTTCTCCTAAAAGTGAACCTTACGAAGTTGACGTTCTCACACCCTATATTTATCCATATGTTAGTACATGGGTTAATCGTACAATAAATAGATAGAGGTATGGACGTAAAATAGTTTGTTTCTTCAAGCTCTTATTTGTTATGTGTGCAGGTGATACCTCCTCTTTCGAATGAGTTCACCTATAATATTGATGTTTGGATAGGACTTGTGAAATTAACAATTTTGAAAGATATTGTCTTTTTTGTCTAAATTTCGGTTTGTTGTCTTTTTGTCTAAATTTCGGTTTGTAGGTGGTTTGTTATATTTTTTTTTGAAATTTTAAATTTATCTTGCCAAGAATCTTGGTAAATTAGCAATAGTTGATATTTAAAAAAGTTTCACTATGTAACATAACTAGAAGGGGATGCAAAATTTGTTAAAGTTTATGGCGGACCAGGTGTCTAAAGTCCTATTTTCAAAATATGAAATGAAAGAACTAAAATAAAGCATAGCTGCAAACAAAAGGTATTTCTCTTTACAGTTATCCATGCAAGATAATAAACCCTCCGGACCTTTCTGGGCGGATTTCATGGCACTAACCTTTGTGTATCATCCACTATGATCATGTTGAAATTCAAGTAAGCAGTGCTTGCTGTTGGTTGCACAGAATCTGCAAGTCCGTATGTCCCATCATTACAGAGGGATAGGTCCGTCCATGTATTAAATTTCATGAAACATTAACTTTAGGCCACATATTCCAAAAAAAAAATATGGGCCACTGTTCTTAAAAATCTCAATTAGTTTAGTGGTTACACTAGAGTCATATATCTCTTTTTATCTATGGTTCGAACAAAAACCATATCCATTTTCTACATACTTTCCTAATTTTTATTGATAGTTTTGTTTATATGGGCCACCTTGTTATGATAGGCTTTAAGCCTCTTAATTAATTGGGACGACACTGCAGATGAATGCTTTTCAGTGGAGAATGAGTGAGCAACATTGCCATTGAAAGAAGCACAAACATTGTCAGCTTGTTATCGCCACCTTGTCCACAAACAAAAGAACCTGTTAGTAGCTACATGGAAGAGGAGACGGATGATTACATAATTTGGGAGGACTTAAATGGGCTGCAAAGGTAGTCATGGGAAGCCAATGATTGCAATCAAGGATTCATCAACGGCTAATGACTTATGCTGAGAGGGACAATTAAAGTCTGAAAGCTTGAAATGGAAAGTGTAACTCTTCCCGCCAATGTCATGGATGAAGCATGATAGATCATATCATTTGATTTGTTGCAAACCTCGTCCCTAAAATAGTTCTAAACCCACAACAATTAAATCGATGATCAAAACCACTCAACTCAGACACCAAGCCTTCCTGCAAGATATGTTGGGAGGAGTTAAGACAGTGAACGTTCATTGATCCTTGGATGAGTGTGGCCTGCGGGAGGAGTAAATGAAATAGATTACAAAAACTATCAAATATATTACATTTGCATCATTTTGCATCAACAACCTAAAAATCAATAAACGAAACAAAAATCTATTGGTGGTTTGGATTTACAGCTTCCAACTAAATTATTGAAGTAATTTTGAGTGTTATTCATCTACTGAATTTCATCCAACTCTTCTTTCTACCACGTTGTACCAACAAACAAACATAAAATCATTAAACGAAACCAAAATCATCTAAACTTCTAAATCAAGAAACTAAAGAAAAAATACTTAGGGTTTTTATGATTTGTGAGGATGATTATCAGAAGACGAAGTCTAACCTTTTTTATAACTGTAGATGCACCGCCTTAAAGTGAGGGAAGGGGCCATTGATGGAGAACGCGTGGTTGCACTGGATCAAGGGATTTAAAAAGAGTATTATGACTGAATCAATCCTTCTTGTAACAGTACATGGGATAAGACCCGGAGACGAAAAGACACCAATAAATCACGATCCAGTGAATCGTCAACATGATTCGCCTCGAAGTACTCTCCCGAGACTCCATTGGCAGAAATGAATGAGAACTTGAAGAACATGTAGAACCCTACGGTGTTGGCTCCATTTGTTGAAAAATGCTAATGAAATATGCGTGCCTATCTTTGAAGCCTAACTGTAAACAAAACCGTAAATATCAAAGCCCAAATATATAAAATCTGGTTAAGAGATGTACACGTGTCTTCATTTCCTCCTCCTATTAAGTGACATGTCTCTTTAGGAAGAGAAAAAATGTCTACTTTGCACCTTCTATTGAAGGAACTCCTTTCAATGAATTACATGTTTATAAAATATGGAAAATAATTTGGTTTAACAATAGATAAATTGAAAGAATCTTAAATTGTTTATCCCTTCCAAGTATCACTACAGAATACATCATGAATTTGTAAAGTCAATGAGAATCTTATAATTTTTCAAGGTGAATATTCATCAGATATAAATAATAAAATAAGATCTTTCAAAATTGCATTTAATGCTCCAACTACACTTATCACACATAATAAAAATCATCTTTATCTATTGAGTTTTGTTTTGAATTATACAAGGTTATCCTCACTCCACTGACTCCACAAAAGTGATCCAGACTAGACACGTGTTCCAACTTTGATTAAAAATCAAACATTACAATTTTTCGCTAACGGTTACAATTTTTAACACAAAAATTGAAATAATACATTGCCAAAAGGTACAATAATAATCAACTAATGATTCATCACCAAAGATTGTAATGCTAAAAAGTTGTAGTCACCAACGGTTACAAGGTTTAATGTATCACTAAAAATCTAATAATGAAAAACCCATTTTTAAGATGGACAGATACATCATTATGAATATATGCATCTTTAGATATTTTTCTTATAAAACTAATAAAATATTAAGATGAAAAGAAACATTCTGAAATATTTTTTTTGGATTCATATCATTAATTTTTAGACAAATTCTTTAATATTTTTTGGATTCATATCATTAATTTTTACGATGGTTCATCACTACGAATTTGAAAAACTTTGTTGATAACTTTATTGATAAAATTTCATTTGAATATTTTTAAGATTTTTTAAGTAGGTGTCTGCACATAAATATATATCTTCACCATTTTAATAAACTTGTGAAATATTTACAGTAAAACTTTTATTGATATAGACTATTTATAAATTACTAAGATGTCTACGAAAATTTTCACCACTTTTAAATTTGAGAATTATGTAGGTATTTTAAGATACCAACTTTACAATATATTATGAATACACACATTATTACAAAAATACATTGAGTTACATAAAAAGACACTTAATCAAAGAAGAGATACTTATTGAGATATGTTAACAATATTTCTAAAAAGAATTTATCTTAAAACTTAATTGTAAAAAAAAAAATACTTATTAAGATATGTAACTACCTTTAAAAACTTTCCTAATAGTTGCATGTTGGAAAAACAAATAAGCTCAAATTTTTAATAAAATAAACGACCTTTCAACATTAAATGAGATTCTTCTTCTTATTATTCATATTTATATGTGTTTCTTCAAAAATATTTGTTGATCATTTAACAATGAATCTCTCCACCATCTATGTGATTGTTTTGATTTTCGGATTGTGATTTATCAATGTCCACAACTCCTTATATAGAAAACAAAAAAATTACAATGGTTAGTTAACACTAAAAGTTGCAATGATTTATCACCAAGAATAATTGTCACCAACAATTGTAATTGTTCATTACCAAAAATTGCAATTATCCATAAAAACCAACAGTTGCCATATTTCACTTAAGTAGTTGTACATGTTCCACCAAACCGTTGCAATAATTTACTTAAACGGATGCAAAGATTCATTTAAATAGTTAATAATCCTCTCATATTGATGTGTAAGGTGATTCACTAAATAAATAGCAGATATATCAGGCTGATGCATATAGAAAAAGTTTTAACCAATGCAATTATTAGGATGAAAGCCACATATTTATATATTTTGACAACTTCTTTTAAACTCATGCAAGTTTTAGATTGAAGAAACAAATTGTTAGGATGAAAAGACACATTTTACATTTACACAAATTTTAAACTAATATAATTAGTAAAATGAAAATACACAATTTAACATGAAAAGGTATATTTTGATAAAGTATTTTCAATCAATTCAACTTTTAAGATGAAAAGGCACATTTAAAAATGAAAAGACACAATGCTTAACATTTTTTTGGCTTCCAGAGTATATGGTCATTATAAGATAGTACGTTTACAATATATATATATATATATATATATATATTTGTTTAAATATACATTTACAATATATTATGAATATACACACAATGTCAAAACAAAAGACTCTATTATTGAGATATTTTAACAAAGTATTATTAATTAATTGGTCTTTTATAATGAGAAGAGATCACTCTTAAAACTAAAAATTATAGAAAACATTTATTAATTGAGATACTTTTAGCTAATTTAAGCTTTTACAGAAGTTGCTTGTTGAGAAAGCAAAACCAATCTTAATTTTTAATTAAAATATACAACTCTTAAATTATTAAATACACTTATTAATATTTTATAGTTACCTTTTAAAAATTATAATAGTTTCATGTTGAGAAAATGTAGAAAGACACTTCTTGAGATACTTCTTTATTACTTTTAAACTTTTTCAGTAGTTGCACATTTGAAAAAAAAAAACTATCTCAGTTTTTATAAAAAGTCACAATTTTTATTGTGTCAAGACACAACTTTTAAAATTAATAATTGTAGAAAGACACTTATTAAGATATTATAACTACTTAAAAATAAAATAGTTGCATGTTGAAAAAAACTTAAAAACAAAACTAATCTCAGTTTCTTAGTAAAAGATGACACAGCTTTTAACATTAAATAATTTTCCTATTATTAATAGATTTTAAAACTAATGTGTATTTATAATGGGAATACATAAATTTTAAAACTACTAATTGTATAAATTTAGTTCCTAGGAATATTTTCATTAAAAAAACTCATAGACATGAACTATTAATAATTTTCAAAGTTATATATGAAAGATCACAACTTTTCAAATTATAATTAATTATTTTAAAATACATTTTTTACAATATAATTTAAAGAGACACATCATTACAAATATAGAAGGACACTTATTGCATATTCAATAGTTTCAAATTGAAAAGACACAATCTTTTAACATTAATTGAGACTTTTAAATAGTTTTATATTGAAAAGAAACAACCTTTCAACGGTAATTAGGGTTACTATTATTAATAGATATTTACCAACCAATATTAGAATCTTCTTCTTTTTCATTCTAATTACTTTCTATCATTCTCATTTCTATATATTTATTAATATATGAATCCTTTAAGTTTTACCAATAAATAGTAGTAATCTAATTTGTTACAAAAAAACAATCTCATTTAATGTTAGGATATAAAATTATAAATATGGCCAATGCATTCAATATCAACACGCATGCTAGAATATAATCTAATTTTATTTTTCCTTATTTATAAAGAAACTCCGACACTATATAATCATCCAATTAGGATTCATGATCTCACTCTCATCAAAAAACCTTGGCCATTGATAAATAATATTTTCAAATAATGGAACCAAAAAGCAAAGATTTTCCTGTAGGATTCAGGTTTCGTCCAACAGATTGTGAGATTTCACAATATTTCTTGACGAGAAAAGCTCTGGAACAACCAATGAGAACTCTCACTGTACCTGAAGAGTTTCATGATATCTTCTTAAGACATCCTCGTGACCTGCCTGGTAAGTTTTCACCAATCCTAAATTTTGTTTGAAGATTAACCAGGTTTTGTGTTCCATCGTCTAGGGATTTGATTATGCATTAATGAACTAATGTTTGATCTCTATTTCTATTTGTTTATTTTCAGGTTATCCTAGAGAAACAGATTGGTACTTTTATTGCTGAAAACTTGACAGCAAAGTTACTCCTAACTCTCATAGTATTTGGAAACAAATCGGTGAAGAAACTGGCGTGTTAGATAAAAAGAATAATGATACATTAGTCGGTATCAAACGTCGATTCACTATCGTTGATCATGAAGAAGAGACCGAAGATATTCTTTTGCCAGATGAAGACAAACCTCCACAATACAACTGGTTCATGGATGAATTTAGCCTTCCATTGACGATTTTTAGAGACTAATTGGGTTTTCTGCCATGTTTTTGAAGGATTAGGAGAAAATAAAGAAGACTAAGCAGAACGTTTGGATCTTCAAATAGAGAAAGATGGAAATGTTCTTTGGCAATTCCCTTCTCCAACTTAGCTTCTTTGGATGGCTTTATCAAGAAATAATAATAATTATATTGATAATAATAATAATAGTAATAATAATAATAATAATAATAATAATAATAATAAATAATATTAATAA
>JABAYD010031156.1:0-10812 GCA_014822095.1 Diplotaxis tenuifolia
AGCTGCTGGACTTGTTCTTAATGTGTTGAGCTCTGATGTATCATGCAAACTGCCTACACCTATAGAATTATAATCTTCTTAACTTGAATAAAAACAGTAGGTATAACTCCTTTCTTTTAAGCTCCAAAACCCCGCAATTCTCATTAGTAGTGTGACAACTCTGACTAATCTCAATTGTTTACTTTAAATTCTACCTTTAATCTATAAATCCATAACCTAGCTTTATAACAAATTAGATTTAATTGGTTCCCTAGATCCTCGTGATTTGATCCCTAATTACTACAGTGAACCTCTTATTTGAGAGAGTAATCACTCTACAGGGTAATTTGACTGAGATCAACGAATTTAGGACTCAAACGGCTAGACTAGCAAGTCGGATACTTAGAACGTTAGTTGTCTAAGCGTCTCGATTCTCTCTCTTGTAACAACTTTCAATCTTTCGATTCATCTTTATATCAATAATAGCTTTTGCGCAATATCTTCATCCATATTTTTTTATCTCTTTTCGTTTTAGTGTGTTTCAGCAGAGATCCGGGACTTTCTGGGGAATTAGGCTTTTCCTAACTTTCCTTATTTTACGGTAGATTGGCGGTGCAAATTTTGATTCCCACAATGGCCGACGGACAGAGTAAACTCGACAACAAGTACGGTAAAAACTGTCTCAAATCTTCAAAATATGATCATATCTATGTGTTAGCAGTGTTAGACACTCAAGATCCTGTTAGAGATTGCAAAGGGTCATAAAATAGACACCGGTTCCAAATCCAACAAGCAAACAAAAAAAAATAAATAAATAGGTAAGTGCATAAGTCTAAAAATAAAATAAGATAAAAGAGGAGGAGGGCGAAGAGAAGGTACTTGTCGTCGGTGGTGTCCAGGTAAGACTAGCGTGGTGCTGGTGGATCTGTAGGTGATGGCATCCTTCTAGTACGCGGACAACGGAGACAATGGCACCAAGACATCGCCTCTTTCCTGTCCCGAATTGCATGAAGTGCATCCACCACGACTCTCTGGAAGTCACTGTGATCGTGGATGAGGATACGAGGGATCTGAGGGAAGGATGGAGGAGCTGGTGGTGCTGGTTGTGATGGCTTGCCCTCAGCTGCTGATTGCGCTGGCCTGAGCCCTCCTATGTGTCGTCTATAATAGGTGCATTACGCAAAAGGCGCTCGTCTGGTCGGAACTCAAAGCGTGTTGAGTCATTAGCAAAGTCAATCACTGTAGATACCGAAAGCTCTATCAGGCACTGTCATGCATCATCCAAAAAGGACCATAGTCGTCCGTCTTTCAGCCACCTTGCTCTTCTCAAGTGAAGCTCGTCCAACCTCTCAATCTCTGGAGAGTCTTCACAGAAGCTCCCTGAAAGCTGATTCCAAGGTGTATAAAGATCGATGTAAAAAGGCTCCCACATGTCTCCTTCTTCTATCATGATCCCTTGAAAGGCTTGCCATTCAGGGTCATTAAGTGCTAAAAAAAATAGATCCCATGTTCGGCTGCAGATCGGACAACCTCCTCATTAAGTTCAACAATGTGAATCCTGCACCTTGAGCTTGTTAGGCTTCATTTTACATAATAAGGTGTTGGCAAGGATCTTCAACAAGTAACGCATAGTCGGGTGACAGATTGTGTGAGTGGCAACGCTAGAGTTGAAATGCCTTGTAGCAACAATGTTCTACTCTGGCTAGGGTATGTAGGAGTGGAGCAGCCAAGGGAGAGTGGCTTCTCAAGCCCGTAGATGTCGCAAAGCTCAAGAATGTTGATTTTGTGTGTTATGCCACGGATCATGAATGTCAAAGTCGCCTTGTTTTCTCCCTTCATTATGGCGTCCTGGTAGATGACTCGAACAGAGGCCATGAACTGTCACACCAGGTCAGGATAGAGGGGGTACACACTAGTCACCATGGTGCACATCCCCAACTCTCTCATCATTGCCTTGATGTCAGATCGGAGCCCCATGTTCTTCAAAACTGTTCGGTCGACAATCTTGGTGGGCTCGTTGGAAACATTATGCCAGTCATTGTAGCTGAGGCTGTCGTAGTCATTCCAGTCGTCAAAGAAAGACTTGTGGGTAAACTTCTTCGTAGTAACAGACTGGGGTTCTTGTAATCCTCAAAAGTGTCAATCAATTCCTTCTCCAGTTTAGGCAAAAGATCGTGACGCAGGGGTTCTGGCGGTGCATATCTGGAGCTATCAACGTCAAACGATCTTTGGTTCTTCTTTCATCCATCTGAAATTACGAAAAAGTCAAAAATCAGCAAGTATTCTAAAAATCACAACGACTGTCAATGTACGGTCCCCTAGGTGTATCGATTGATAGTCTGTCATGAGATCTTCAACTGTTCTAAAATCAAGCAAATCATAATTACGAGTAATAGATAGCTTTTAGGTTTCCCTTTAATATCTGGACTCTTACTTGCTTGGGCTGCGTTTTGGTGAGAGGAAAATAAGGCGATTCTGAGTGCGATTAGGTTTGGGTTTTCTCGATCTGATGGAGGCGGCGGTCCCGCCGGGTTTACTGGTTTCGCCGGTGAATGAAGTGGGGGGAAAGTCTGAGGAGGATAAGGGGATTCTGACTGTGAATAAGGTGGATCAAAGTTGGGTCTCTGTTGCTGAAAATAAGAAAGAGTTGAAGAAGTATGAAGTTGAGATAGTCATGAAGGATGGGAAGCAATCTGTGGAGATTCCGGATGAAGTTATTGCTGATCCGACTCCTTTGTGGGATGATTTCCTTGTGGGGAAGTTTCTGGATCTGGCTCCTCATGTAGCCAAGGTCCACATGGTTCTTAACAAGATCTGGCGTTATGGAGATTCGGCTGCTAAAGTCGAGGTCTATGAGGTGAATGATACAACTATGAGGTTCAAAGTTTCGGATCCAAAGGCTCGTGAAAAGATTATTCGACGTGGAATGTGGAATATTGTGGGGGTTCCAATGTTGGTCACCAAATGGACTCCTAGAGCTGAGGAGGAGGAGCAAAAAGAAGAATTTATTCCTATGTGGATCCATTTGACAAAGGTTCCGTTACATATGTTTTCATGGCAAGGTCTAAGTCTTATGGCTAGTCCCGTGGGTGTCCCTGTTAAGCTTCATCCAGAGACTTTAGCTTGTAAGAGTTTTGAAGTGGCTAAGATCTTTGTGAATGTTGATGTTTCGAAGGTCTTGCCAAAGGAAATGAGTTTTACCAAGGACGGTAAGGAGTTTACGGTGGAGTTCTATTACCCGTGGCTTCCTAATAGATGCAAGCATTGCAACAAATGGGGACATAGTGAGAAGGTGTGTTGTTTGGGGGCTAAAGGGAAAGAGAAGGGTGAGAGTTCAAAGTCAATTTTGAAGAAGAGTAACGGTTCTGATGTTAATAATGTGGAGGAGAATAAGAAGGTAGAGAACGAAGTAAATGTAGTAGATAATGAACATGTAGAGTTGGCTGTAGCAACTGAAAGTGGGGCGGATGAGGAGACGATCCTACCAACTGAAGTGGGAAAGGACAATAAGGAAGAGAACTGGATATCTCCAGGGAATGCAGTTCGATCACTGGCCAGTACTCCTGTTCGAGATGATGCTGAAATCATAATATCGGCATCTAAGTTCTCACCGTTGAGTGTTAATGAAGTGAAGTAGGATGTTCTTGAGGCCGAGCATCAAGATTATGAAGATGCTTTTGTTGCCAGTGATATGATGGAAGATTTGGAAGAGGATGTGATGAGGGAGAGTTCTGAGGGGAAAAGTAAGAGTAAAGAAAAATCTGTCAAAAAGAGGGGTAGAAAGAAGGGTCAGAAGACAAAAGCTCAGGCTGCTAATCCAGTTCAGAGTAAAAGGTCTTCTCGACGCAATAACTAATATGAAGGGTTTTTTCTGGAATGTGCGCGGATTTAACAAATTATTGAAGCATTCCGTCTTTAAAGAGTGGGTTAGGAGTAATGATATGTCGTTTGGGTGTGTGTTGGAAACACGGGTTAAGGAGAGCAAAGCTTTGAGTATTTCAAAATCGGTTTTTGGAGATTGGTCAGTTATGACATATTATGAGTATAGTAATGGAGGAAGAATCTGGTTGGTTTGGGGAGATTCAGTTTGTATGTCTCCTGTTTACAAATCGGATCAGTTTATTACTTGTTCTGTGGGGATGCAAAATGAGAAGGAGTTTTTCTGTACCTTCATTTATGCAAGTAATGCGGTCGATGAGAGAAGGGTTTTATGGAATGATCTTTGTGATCATCATTCCTCGCCTATGTTTCGTAGCAAGGCATGGTTAATTATGGGAGACTTCAATGAGATTCTAGATGGTGAGGAGAGCTCTGGTTTCTCCCATTTGCGAAGACCTCCTCTTGGTATGAGAGATTTCCAGGAGATGGCTCTCCAGTGTAATCTCTCTGATATGGGGTTTCAAGGTCCGCTTCACACTTGGTGTAATAAGAGGGAAGAGGGGGTGATATGCAAGAAACTTGATAGAGTGTTGATGAACCCGACCGCTATAAATAAATTTCCTGACGAATTTGCTACTTTTGAACCTGGAGGTTGCTCACATCATCTGAGATGCAAGTTTCAGCTGCGGCCGCCAAGTGAGAAAATTAGAAGACCTTTCAAATATGTTAATGCTATTGGGAGTTTGCCAAGCTTTATTCCTATGATTAAGGAATATTGGGAGTCGACTGAAGTGCTTTTTCATTCCACCTCAGCCATGTTTAGGTTTTCGAAGAAGTTGAAGAATTTGAAGCCTTTAATTCGTGCTTTGGGGAGAGAGAAGTTGGGTACCCTTATAAAGAGAACTCAGGATGCCTATAGTAATCTATGCGAGAAGCAACATAATACATTGTTACATCCTTCTGGTTCCAATGTCCAAGAGGAAGCTGATGCTTATGAAAAATGGCTCCATGTTTCTGGTCTTGAAGAAGATCATCTTAAGCAAAAGGCAAAACTTCATTGGTTGGAAGTGGGAGATCTGAACAATAAAGCTTTCCACAACTCTATCAAAGTTCGGAAAGCCCATAATGCTATTCGAGAGATTAAGAGTTCTGCGGGGGTGAAGCTTGATACTCATGAAGCGATTAAAGTTGAAGCAGAGAGATACTTTTCGGAGTTCTTAAACCAGTGCCATGAGAGTTATAAAGGTGCTACTACAGAAGAGCTGAAAGACCTTCTGGGTTATAGATGTTCTGAAGTTGATTGCTGGATGTTGGTAGCAGAAGTTACAGGGGAGGAAATCCGTAAAGTGCTCTTCGCCATGCCCTCTCATAAATCTCCGGGTCCTGATGGTTTTCCAAGTGAATTCTTCAGAACAGCTTGGCCGGTTTTGGGTAGTGAGTTTATCATTGCTGTTCAATCTGTATTTCGGTTTGGCTTTCTCCCGAAAGGTATTAACTCAACGATTCTTGCCTTAATCCCAAAGAAAGTTGATTCGTTGGAGATGAAGGATTACAGGCCTATTGCTTGTTGCAATGTGGTGTATAAGGTTGTTTCAAAGATACTGGCTAACAGATTGAAGTTGATTTTTCCGGGTATCATCACTGAGAATCAATCTGCATTCATCAAACGGAGATTACTTATGGAGAATGTTCTGTTGGCTTCTGAGCTGGTGAAGGATTACCATAAAGATGACATATCTCCAAGAGGTGTTATGAAGATTGATATTTCCAAGGCTTTTGATTATGTCCAATGGTCCTTTGTCCTCAACAGCCTAGAAGCATTGGGTATACCGGAGCGTTTCATTCACTGGATTCAACTTTGCATTACTACTCCGTCTTTCTCTGTTCAAGTAAATGGCGATTTGGCTGGATATTTTCAGAGTTCTAGAGGGCTTCGTCAAGGTTTCTCCCTATCCCCGTACCTCTTCGTGTTGTGTATGAATGTCCTCTCTCTTAAGATTGATAGAGCTGCTGCTGAGAAGAAGTTCAAGTTTCACCCTCGCTGCAAGTCGCTCTCGCTTACTCATCTCTGTTTTGCGGATGACCTTATGGTCTTTGTGGAAGGGTCAAAGGATTCTATTCAGGGAGCTTTATCAGTGTTTGACAAGTTTGCTGAGTGGTCTAGTCTTTCTATTAGTATTGCGAAATCTACAATTTACCTTCCTGGGGTTTCTGATGAGATGGAGAGCAACATTTTATCTAATTTCTCTTTTTCAAAAGGTGATCTCCCTGTAAGATATTTGGGTCTCCCTTTGATGACCAAAACAATGAGAAAGCACGATTATGTTCCTTTGGTGGAGAAGATCAGAAGTAGAAACAGTACTTGGACTAGTAGGTGTCTCTCTTTTGCGGGGAGATTACAACTTCTCAAGGCAGTTCTCATGAGTTTAATCAACTTCTGGGCTTCGGTGTATCTCCTTCCCAGCAAGTGTATTCAGGATATTGAGCATCTCTGTGGAGCCTTCCTGTGGACAGGTCCTGTTCTCAAATCTACGGGTGTAAAAGTGGTGTGGAGTGAGGTTTGTAAGGACAAGATGGAGGGTGGTTTGGGGATCAGAGCTCTCAAAGTTGTTAATAAAGTGAATGTCTTGATATGTTTATGGGTTTTTCTCTTTGGGGTAAATGGGTGGATAGTAATTTATTGAAAGGCAAGAGTTTTTGGGAGATAAATAATAAAACTCAAATGGGTTCTTGGATGTGGAGGAAAATGGTTAAGATGAGAGATGTTGCTAGTGGTTTCTACAAAAGGAAACTCGGAAATGGCAAACAGACTTCGTTCTGGTTTGATAATTGGTCCGGTAGAGGAGTAATGTCTACTCTTTTGGGTGATCGTGGGATGGTTTATATGGGTATTAGCAGAAGTGCCACTGTGGAAGATGCTGTAACGTGTCTGAGAAGAAGAAGAGTCCATCGTTCTCAGCTGTATAATGAAATTGAGGATGAGTTAATGCTCGTTAAGGAGAAGCTGAGATATGATGAATTGGATGTGGGTTTGTGGAAAGGGCAGTCGGGTTTCAAGCAGTGTTTTTCCACCCATGATACTTGGTTGTTCTTGAGATCTTCGGGTATGTATTGTGACTGGGCAAACGTGGTTTGGTTCTCTCAGGCGACACCAAAATATGCTTTCATGACTTGGTTAGCTATTAGAGATAGACTATCCACAATGGATAGAATCTCGAAGTGGTGTAATGGAGTTGATGAGACTTGTGTGCTCTGCAAGAATGCAAAGGAAACTAGAAGTCACCTTTTCTTTGAATGCACCTACACTTCTCAGGTTTGGGAGCATTTAACTAAAGGTATTCTCCTTCATGATTACACAAACATCTGGAGTGATATCTTACCACTGATCATTGATGAAAGAGTAGAAAAGAAGAAGAGGTTCTGTGTAAGATATGCCTTTCAGATTGCTATTCATGTCTTGTGGCGAGAGAGAAACAAGATTAAGCATGAGGAGAAGCCTTTGCCTATGGAAGTGGTCAATAAAATGGTGGAGAAGGGAGTTCGAAATAAACCGAGTATTATGAGAACAAGAGGAGTCAAAGGGATGGAAGATGGGTTGCAATTTTGGTTTAGCACTAGAGTATAAAATTGCTGTGGGTGTAAATATTTTATTTTAAAAAAGGCTACACTTGATGTAACAAGGTTTTTTTGATGAATAAATTTAGCACTCATTCAAAAAAAAAAAAATATAGGTAGCTTTTCATCTAGTAGCCCAACATCTTAAATTGTTCTAAGTTCCGATCTAAACCCTAAAAGTTTTGATTTTTCTTCCAAGCCCTAAAGACTCTCTAAACTAAGAGATTTAGAGAAAATACCTTCAAGACCGGTGGAATAGATGAACTAAACAGTTAGAGAGTGAAAAATCCAGTGGGTTAGGCTAAAAAACTAGCAAAATATGGTAAGATTCGAGAGAAAAAGCTTGTATGAAACTCGGAATGATTTTGGCGGTTATGAAAATGTGAATATGAAAAGGGGTCGTGTCAAGGTAATAGATACTCGACAGTCGACCATCGATCGATGGTACGATGATGGTATTGGTGACTGTCGACTTTATGTCTCTTAATTCAGTCCAGAAGTTTTACACATAATGAAAATTTTAATTTAACTAAATGTTTTTTTATAATTTATTTACAAGTGGGTTTTCTCCCACTCAATGCTTGTTTAAGGTCGTTAGCTTGACGAAAATGACTTTTTCACAGTCGGGATTTGGCATCCCCAGACATGTGGTCTGAGCATGCATGATTTCAGCTCTTTCCCAGTAGTGTTTCACCCTTTGTCCAATTACTCTAAAGTCTTCTCCTTTCGAAGTCACTAGGACAATTACTCCATAAGCAGGACTTCTTTCATGATGAAATAAAGTCAACGGGAGTTGTACAACAGCACTTGATCGTTGGGTCATAAAGTCAACTGGGAATTGTACAACAACTTTTGCTCTCTCCTTGTACAACTTAGAGTTCTCATAGGCGTGGTATCTAATATCGTCTAGCTCATTCAATTGGATTAATCTCCTTTCTTTATTGGGTAGTGGATCGAAAGTGGTTGCTTTGATGGCCTAAGCAGCTTTGTGTGCTAGTTTCACAGGGAGATGGCTTGTTTTTCCATATAGTTAACTGAAACGGGGTTGTTCCCAACGGTGACGTAAATGATGTTCACTAAGTCCAAAGTGCATCATCCAATTTCAAAGACCAATATTTACAGGCAGATCCTACCGTCTTTTCTAAGATTTCTTTGATCTGACGGTTGGATACTTCTACTTTTCTGCTAGTCTGAGGATGAAAAGGTTTAGCTGATCGGTGGGGAATATCCATGTTTCTTGAGTAGATTATCAAACACTTGTTCACAATGCGAGTACCTCCATCGCTTATTACCATTCGTGGTACACCAAATCTGAGAAATATGATACTTTTGAAAAGTTTGACAACTACAGTAGCGTCAGTTTTTCAGAGTTATTATCGCTTAAACCCATTTGAAGACATAGTCTAAAGCAACTAATATGCATTTTGTTTATGTGCGAAGAAGGGAAAGGTCCCATAAAATCGATTCCCTAGCGATCAAAAACTTTTAATTCAAGTATGAAATTTTGTGTCATTTTGTGTTTCTTGCTGATTTTGCCTCTCCTTTGGCATGGGTCGCATTTTACTATGAAGGCTTGAACATCTTTAAACATAGTCGGCCACCAGAAACCAGATTTTAGGATCTTAGACACTGTCTTAAAACTAACAAAATGCCAAACAAAATCATATTCGTGACAGTGATAAATGATGTATGTGTTTTGCTTTTAGCAATGCATCGCCTGCACATGCCATCAGAGCAATGTTTATAAAGGTTAGGTTCATCCCAGTGATATCTCTGGATTTCTCTCAGAAACATCTTTTTGTGATACCCTGTAAAGAGTCATGGTTCTACATCGGCTGCAAGATAGTTTACTATGTTTGCATACCAAGGTCTATCAGTGATGTCTAATGAAAACACCCCCGACTTAACTTCTACCTCGAAGAGAATTATCGTCCAAGAATGGATGGTCATAGTTGACGCAGATGTCAATCGTAATAATGATCTCTTTGGTTTCTGTATTGAGGGTATCAATTGATGGTTCCATGTTACAATCGATCAGTTCTACCTTTGATGACCTACGGATGTTACCGGTAAAGTTTGATTAGGTATGGTAAATGTTTTGAGTGGGTAGGTAGTCATCTATAGGGACACAATCATCGACTATTATTCGAGATAGGTGATCTGTGACACCGTTTTCTACACCTTTCTTTTCTTTGACTTCTATGTTGAATTCTTGTAATAGGAGAATCCATCGCGGGAGTCTGGGCTTTGCGTCTTTTTTGTTCATTAAGTATTTCACGGAAACGTGGTCAGTATAAACAACTACTTTTGAACCGACTAGATAGGAACGGATATTTTTTTTAAGCAAATACAATGGCTTGTAGTTCCTTTTCTTTGATTCCATAATTTCATTGTGAATCATCTAGGGTTCTACTAGCGTGATATATATCATGCAACTTTTTTTCTTTTTTCTGCCCAAGTACTGCGCCTACAGAAAAAACGTTTGCGTCGTGCATAATTTCAAACAAAAAATTCTAGTCCGGTGCTTGCGCAATAGGGGCAGATAAGGGTTGACTTGAATTTTCCCTGGAAATCGTTAGACATTCAGGCATGAAGTTGAATTTCATTTTTTTACACAAGAGTGATGTTAGAGGTCTAGAGATCTTGCTAAATTCTTTATGAACCTTATATAAATCCAGTAGGGATGGGCGCTCGGGTACCCATTCGGGTTCGGTTCAGATCTATTCGGGTTCTGATTATTGGGGTCAAAGATTTTAGCCCCATTCGGGTATTTCTATATTTTGGTTTGGGTTCGGTTCGGATCTTTGCGAGTTTGGTTCGGGTTCAGATAACTCATTTAAATTATTTATAAAATTTAAAATTCATTATATACTTCAAATTTACCAAAATTTATAAAAAAATAATACATTACATTAAATTTGAATAATATATGTCCATACCTAAACTTAACATATAAATTGGTTTGGTTTCAATATTTGGATAAAAAATCAAGGGAGTTTTGAAAATTTGACCCATAACTTGAACAAACACAAAAGTAACCTCCTTTTTTTTTGGAAATTGATTTTTCCTTATTCACCCCACAAGTTCATATAATTCACGAAACACCATCAATTTTTTTTTCGATAATGACATTTTTACTCTCTCACCCTCATCATCTTCAAGTAATTACAAGATTGCCAGCCGTCTACTTTCGTCTGGTCAACGTAGAGGTTATTTTTGCAATTGACTTTACAATTTGTTTCCAGGGACGACTGAAATATCAGTCGTCTATTTTAGTTTGGTTACAAGAAAATATCTTAAGAATTTAGACGACTGAAATTTCAGTCATCGTAGGTTAGT
>JABAYD010031167.1:0-10383 GCA_014822095.1 Diplotaxis tenuifolia
AGAACAATACCTTTAGGCTTTATTCAAAGGATTCCTTTAAAATATTTTAGAATCTCTAAACTATTGACAACGTCTACAGAAGAAGAAAGAAGGGAAGAAAAGGATGAAGGCAGTTGGTTCCATTGATATACCACATGAGGCGTTTATAGTCTCTTAACAGACAGAGGCAGTGTAGTAGTTTGATTAATATATGTAAACTGAATTTGCAAATTAATGAAAACATAGACACAAGATACGAGTAGACATTAATTAGAAGTAAAGAGATGCTATTTTTATTACATAGAACAAGACATTACAAAACAAGTACCGTTTCTGAAAACATTTGTATGCGGTTTGGTTCACCTTATCCAGATTATTAATGGGTACACTATGTTTAAATTATTTTGGTTAAATTACAGTTTGGTTCATTCTAATTAATTCGAAGTAAACTGTTTGATATGATGTGGTATAAAATCAAGTAAAATGCTGATATAAATTTAAAATATTAATTTATAAAAAAAAATCTATAAAAAAAATATTCTCTGGTAAAATATATGAAATGTTGTGGTAATTAGTAAGCAAATCATCAAAATAGTACTTCATATGCAGCAAATCAGTTCCATGCAGAGATATATACATGAGCGACATAAACCTTCTTGACCAAGACCAAGGAAAAGAAAAGAAATATCACAAACGATCGTCATATGCATCAATGTTAGAGGAGAGTCTAATGGTGCGATGAAGCCGCCTAAACTAGATTGTTTAGATTCTAAAAGACATTGATTTGTCTAAGAACAATTCTCTTTAGTTTTATTTTATGCTTTTGTTGAATCAGTTAGGATAGAACCATCAGTATCATGTTTTCTTCTACTTTTGATCTACTTAAGAAATAATAAAGACTTGTGCTTTTGTGTCACCTTGGCTTGCGTAACCTTGAGAGCAAAGGATCAAGAAGCTCTTTATCTGCTTGTGAAGGAGTTTTCTTGGTTGTTGATGCGGCTCAGTGTATCCAAGCACAAGCCTATTGTTCCTATGTTTAACAAGATCGATCAACCAAAAGCTGATACTGACCGCGTATCAAAGCTCAGGTAAGGTCCATGTATGACCTCTACATATAACCACTGTCAAATACAATAGAGATCAGCAACTAGAATACACCCCCGACTTGTGTTCTTGAGGTGCAAGTAACCGTTGACGAAAATAGTTGTTGATTTCTACAATGAGTGGAAATAGTATCAGAAATCGTTTTTTTTTATATTCTATTGTGAAGCTTGATATCCTCTTGAACGGTCAAGCAGTTAATGCGTTAGCCACCATAAAGCATATCGTGTGGGTAAAGAAGCTTGTGGAGAAGCTAAAAGAACTTGGTAGAGAGGCAGCTGTCTGAAGTTGGTTCAAAGGTCATTGCGAGAGACACTGCAATGAGAAAGAATGTTCTTGGGAAAACGTTCTGGAGGAGGGATAACTCGGAAGAAGAAGTCTCATGAGAAGCATAACGAAGGGAGGAAACGTATGAAGCGAGTATGTTCTGTTGACATAACAACATGAGGCGTTCCAACAAATACACAAAAAGTCTTTTAGAAGACACAGAAGACTTTTGAAGAAAGACGTAGTAGATTTATGCAATATACTGACTTGTCGACTACATATACCGAATTTGCAAACTGACGAAAACATAGACACAAAAGACTAGCTAGTAGTAAACATTATAAGTAAGGAGAATATACTATTATTATTACATAGAATAAGATATTACCAAACTTATAGCGTTCACAAAATTTCATTACAAGAAAAGAAGAAAACGTTGATCAAATCCCTAAACTTTGCATGAGATTCTCTACTTTTGACAAAACCCTAGTTTTTCTTGAATTGTGTTGTTGATCAGTTCAGATACGTAGGTTCTGGAAGAGATTCTCAACTTTGAGGGATGCTTTCTTGGCTTTGAGTCTACAATTCATGGCTTTAATTTGAGCATCGAACCTCTCAATCCTTTCCGACAAGGCCTTGATCATCATCTTCTTCATCAAAGGGCCTCCCTTGAAATCATCATGTGCAAACACCAATTCACCAGGTCCCTTTACGACGGCTTGAACCCATGAGAGCGAAGCTTTGCGACAAACTCTGTTATGTTTCTGCCCAATAATACTCCAGAGGAGGATTTCAGAAGAATTCACTACGAAGCCTCTTAACGTCTCAAACAACGAAACTGTTGTTGTTGGTTTTTCTCCACGAGATGATTTGATTCGAAGAACAATCATCCACAAGCTGATACAATTGGAGGTAGAACGAAGAAGAAGAAGACACCGTTGAGAGTTTGTGACTCATATTGTTCCTTAATCGAAACCCTAGATTTGATTTCTTAGAAATGGAGAAGAAGTAGAAAATCAAGAGAGAGTAAAAGAGGAAATTATCACGAGTGATCGAATGAGATTAGCCCTGAGTTAAGTCTTCTTTATATAGAGTCAGATTGATTTCAACGGTCAGGATTAGGGATGTTGTATAGGGTTACCTACCCAGCCCAGCCCTATTTGATTCAAGCCCAGTTCTAAATAGGCCCTAACCCTTTTAGAACCCATCAAAATATGTAAAATAGGGTTAAACCCTTTTAAACCCTTTTTAGGCCCTTCATGATTTTTTTGATCTATTTTTTGCAATTTTAGAACTGTAAGTTTGTAACAATGTAACAAGAGGATCATGTTTTTGTTTTATGTCTACTTTTTCTACATTCTTTATGGTGAAAACCTGTATTTATCAACTGAAAAAAAAAATTTAACATTTTGACAAAAGGTAAAAATGCAATACATCGATCATAGTAAGATAATACAAAGGAAAAAGAACACAGCGATCTTCTCTCTATCAGTTTTGTGATCATATTTAGGAACACCAGACCTAGGCTTAGCAGGACATATCTTACTATGACGGTTTAGTGATGATGTTCCTTGTGTTTTTTCTGCTACTAACTTAAAACCACAATGGTTACATCTAGCCCTTTCTTTTCCATCATTCTCTACTCCTACATGAGTAAAATCTTCCCAACATTTAGCCCTACGTCTTTTACGTACCTGCTGAAATGGTTGAATGACACTTTGTGCTTGTTCATGAGATTCTTCTTCACCTTCCATCTGCACCTCCATGTTCTCATTTTCAGCTTCCAGAGCAGTAAATGTTTCAAGCGATGGGAGATCCATAGTATCAGTAGCTCTGTAGCTGAAAAGTAAAAAAAACAAGACAATGCAAAATCAACATTCAGATTAAAAGAACAAAGTCACTATTAAACATCATTGTTGCTTGGAGAAGTCACTATATTGATTCATATATAAAATTGTGGAATGAAACGTTCTGAAAATAAAAGAATGAAACATGGATTCAAATCATAACTCACATAATCCACAAGAATGAAACTTGTGCTAGTGCAATTTCGTTATATATTGTGTTTATTTAAGAATTTTTATTTAAGAAACTTGTGCTAGTGCAAAAACGGCTCACCGTTTTTCACAGTCCACATATAGTCCATTTTACTCCACAGATAGTTTTTGTTTCTTACCGATTAATCAAGCAACAAGCAACTATTTGTTAAACATCATCAGAAACATCAATGGATCAAAGGTAAGCCATTCATAACTTCATCAGAAACACATGGATCTAAGGACCCATCTAAGAACCCGATATACTCAACACATCTAAGGACCCTTTCTCTATACATACAAGACCAACCGAAACTTATAATCATCATCTTCATCATCAACTTATAATCCTTTGTCAAACGACTCATCTAAGCTCCCAACCGAAACGACTTTCCAACAGATGAAGATCAAATCACACGCTACCAACCAAAACGACTTAAACCCATGAACCTTAGATCGATCTTCTCACAGAAAATGCGAGATCGGAGAAAAACGAAACGAAAAAAAGTTATTACCCTTGATTCCGTGAGTGTCGTCGACGAGATTGAAGAAAGAAGCTGAGATGGTGAACGGAGATGGTGGACGAAGGAGCTGGTGAACGGAGATGGTGGACGAAGGAGCTGGTGAACGGAGATGGTGGATGAACGAGCTCAGAGAAGAATCATCGCCGTCACTTTTTTTTCTCGTCGATCTGAGAAGATGAGATTGATTGAGAAGTGAGAAGTGAGAAGATGAGATTGAAAACACCGTCGTTTACCGGAAACAAAAAACATAAATTGTTTTGAGCTTTACCCTAAAAACCCGTATTTTTAAAATCCAACCCTGTATGAGCCCTAAACATTTTAGAAGTAATAGAATAGGGCTTGGGTAATTAGTTTTTTTTATGGGTTCGGGCTGATCCTAAATATCAAACCCAATATAACATCCCTAGTCAGGATAATGATTAATTCCCTTTTTTCTTTTTATGCCTTTGGACGGTCAAGATATGATCGGGAAAATATAAACGGTCAGTAATAGGCTTTCTGTCCCTAAAACGACACCGCCTCTTTTCCACCAATTAATGCTGCACGTGAACAACTTGTAAAAAGTTTTGTTTGAGGGTATTCAGTGCTTAACCGCAGCGTTTTAATTGGTTGTGTTAAGACAAATCCTCCAAAGACTTGACTTTCAAATTTAACTGATATTTCCACTTTAGTGCCATCCCAACTTCCAGTTCGGCATCATTCATTTGTCTTTGCTTCTTGTCTCAAAAATAACTTCTCTAAGCCTAATCAAAAGTAGTAAACTGAAGCTAAAACTTTTGTCATTTTTTTGTCAAAAAGCATATCCTTATCTATAAATCATTAGTAACCCTAAGTAGGATAATGGTACGTTCAACGATGATGATGTGAAATCAAAAGCATGGGATGAAAGGTATATATACGTGACTGACAATCTACAACAGGGGTACAAAAACATGGGTACAAGAGACACTACTACTCTTATTAGGTTAAACAAGAAGTTACTAAACATTTGTTGTATTTGGACTATGACTATGGGTTTGCAGGACAAGTATGAGTACGAAGAAGTGAAGAGTAGAGTGTGTATTCTTCTTTGGACAAGGAAACACCAAAGACTCTTTTTTTTTCTTTGAGAAAGGACACCAAAGCCATATACTTACCTTACTTGAATGAAAGCAGTGGTCTTTCTTTACATCCCTCATGTCTGCAAAAAGTCTACAGAAAAAGAGTGATGTTTTTATGAATTTGTTGTGACAATCAACAAGACAAATACATATCAGAATATTTCAAAATTAAAATGTTTCCTTGAAGTTCTGTGAGTTTTCATTAAGGATATGACCATGCATACATATATGTATTATACTAAACCGAAAAAAGGTCTGAATTTAAAGCAGTTACATGTTGTTGTGATCTTTAAGATTAAACAAAATAAAGTAGTAGTTTGATCTTCATTGCTCTGTTTTGTTTTTGTGTAGAGAAAGTTTTTGACAAAAGCTTAATTCATTTTTTTTACTAGTCCTTACATTCACACACAACACAAGCTTATAGAGAGAACATACTCTCTCTTGTCTAAATATTACAACTGTTCCCACTAACTTCTTAGAGCTCTAGCTTAAGGCCATGCTTCCACAGAAAAGTACAACAACTACTTTGACATTTAACAACTTCTCTAAACCAAACTACAAGTCATTATAGTTACCTTGAATCTTCAGGTTTGGTTTGATTACAAAAATGACATTACTCAACACTCCCACTTGTCATTTTGTTAATCAAACCAAGTTGATCACGAAACTTCTCAAACATCTTTCCTCCTAGAGCTTTTGTGAAGTGTCTGCCATTTGTTCCTCACCTTTGCAGTACTGAAGTTGGATATTTCCATTCTTCTCATACTCTCTAACCACAAGATACTTTATCTGAATATGCTTGGTTCTTCTATGTTGGACAGGATTTTTGCCAATGGCTATGGCTATGGCTGATTGACTGTCGCAATATATGGGAACTCCCACTTGATCATTGAACATTAAATCTTCAAGTAATCTCTTCAGCCATACCGATTGATTTGCTGCAGCACACAGCGCCATGTACTCAGCCTCTGCTGTTGATTGAGCAATAGTATCTTGTTTGCTTGTTTGCCAAGAGAAAATTGCATAACCGAAACTGAAACAATAACCTGTAGTTGATTTTAGATATTCTTTGCATCCTCCCCAGTCATTGTCTGAGTATCCAATCTGTCTTGGTTCCTTAACTGATGTAAAATGCAATCCCATATCACTTGTCCCTTTTATATATCTGAGAACTCTTTTGTTTCCTTGAGATGTTTGCTTCTAGGTTCCTTCAAGTATCTTGTTAGGTAAGATGCAGAGAACATGAGGTCTGGTCGTGTTGCAGTGAGATACAACAAACCTCCCACTAGACTTCTATAGACCTTAGGATCTGTGAACTCCTCTCCATCTTCTTGAGTCTTGTTGTGAGGTACCAGTGGTGTTCCCATGGTCTTACATTCCTTCATGTTGAATTTTTCAAGCAGTCTTTTTGCATAGCACTCTTGTGAGAGTGATATTCCCTCTTCATATTGTACAACCTCCATGCCAAGAAAATAGTTAAGCAAACCCAAATCAGACATCTCGAACACATTCTTCATTGTTGTCTTGAATTCTTCAATCATGTAATCATCATCACCAGTGACACTGAGATCATCTACATAGATGCACACTATCAAAATCTTTCCAGTGACCTTCTTAATGTATAAAGCGTGATCGTTTTCACTCCTCTTGAAATTTCCTCTCAAGAAAAACTCATCTATTCTGCTGTACCAAGCTCTTGGGGCCTGTTTGAGACCATAGAGAGCTTTGTACAAGCGAAGAACATGATCTTCTTTCCCTTCTTCTTCAAAACCAGGTGGTTGCTCAGCATAAATTTCTTCTTCTAGATGACCATTTAAGAAAGCTCATTTAACATCAAGTTGATCCAATTTCCATCTTCTTTGAGCTGCTACAGCAAGGAGCAATCTGATAGTTTCGTGTCTAGAGACAGGAGCAAATGTCTCCAAGTAGTCTACACCATATTGTTGAGAAAAACCTTTTGCCACCAGTCTTGCTTTGTGTTTTACGACTTCTCCTTTTGCATCAGTTTTTAACCTGTATATCCACTTCACACCAACAATGTTTTTGTTCAGAGGTCTTTTGACAAGTTCCCAAGTTTGATTTTTTTCAATCATCTGTATTTCTTCCCTCATTGCTTCTCTCCACTCTTTGTGTATCACAGATTCATCAAACAGCGTAGGTTCTTCAAAGCTCGAGTAACACCCTTCGCTTACTGCAGAATACTCAATGTTGGCATATGGTGCATTTGGGAGAAGATCATCCATTGCTCTAGTTTTTCTGTTCGGTGGACTCGAGCTTCCTTGTGGAATATCAGGTACGTGGTTTGGTGAATAAGACTGAGAGTTTATTCTTTCTTCAAATCCACCATCACTTGATTCTGGTTCAACATTTCATGTACCTTCTTTAATGGTTTCCAATTCAGGAAGTGAAGCAAGGTGTTTGATGACTTCCTTCTTATCCCAGTCCCATTTGCTTCTTTCTTCCAAAAATGATATCTCTGGAGATATCTATTTTATTTCCTTCCAGAAGATACACTCTGTATCCTTTTGTCTGAGAGCTGTACCCAACAAATATTGCCTTCTTTGACTTGTCATCCCATTTCCTTCGTTTTTCATCAGGGATGTGTACATAGCAAATGCTTCCAAACACTTTCATGTGTTTTACCGAGGGCTTAGTTTCATTCCAGGCCTCTAGAGGAGTTATACTTTTGAGAGCTCTTGTTGTAGTTCGGTTTTGAACATATGCGGCAGTATGAACAGCTTCAGCCTAACAGCTTCAGCCCAAAACTTCAGAGGTAAGTTCTTGTGTTTTATCATTGCTCTTGCCATCTCCACCAAGCTTCTGTTTCTTCTTTCTGAGACTCCATTTTTCTGTGGAGAATATGTTGCAGTCAATTTCCTTTCTATCCCATTTTCTTCTAAAAAGTTAGTAAACTCTTTAGACAAATACTCTGTTCCACGATCTGTTCTAAGCTTCTTAATTCTGCAACCAGCTTGATTTTCAACAAGTTTTTTGAATTTCTTGAAGGTCTGAAATACCTCTGACTTTGCTTTTAAAAAATAAACCCAAACCATTCTTGTAGCATCATCAATGAATATAAGAATGTACCTACTGCCACTTAGAGATGCATTCTGCATTGGACCACACACATCACTATGAATCAGCTCAAGTCTTCCTTTTGATCTTGTTTCTGATTCCTTCGGAAAGGGGCGTCGACAGTGCTTGGTTAGGATGCAGCTTTCACATCCTTCTTGACTTGTAGTGAACTTTGGCAAGCCTACCACCATCTCTTTTGCTTTCATGATTTTCAGATTAGTATAGCATGTATGCCCAAGTTTATTGTGCCATAACTCAGCAGCCTCATTGTTTGCAACCATTGCTGTTTCTTCATTGGTAGACCATTTGATGTGGAAGCTTTTGTTCACCATTGGTATTTCTCCTATCTTTCTTCCAACTTGATCATGAATAATGCACTTACTTCCTCTGAAAGTAACTTGATACCCATTAGTAATCATTTGAGGATGCTAAGTAGACTTTTTCCGAGTTTGGGAACAAGAAAAACATCTCTTATGATTCTCTTGCCTTTCTTGGTCATCACTTTTATATCTCCTTTTGCTTTTGATATCATCACAGCTCCATTTCCAACTCTTATTGGAACATTTATGTTTGTGTTGATTCTGACAAAGATCTTCTCATTTGGTGTCATGTGATTTGTACACCCGCTGTCTATTATCCATCTCTTCTTCTACTGGTTCTTGTTCTTCTTGTCTTGCTGTAAACATTTGATTTTCGACTTCTTCTTCTTCATGGTTGTCTCTGTGACACCACTTCTTCTCTTCTTCAATTTCTTTCTTGTTCTTCTTGGTTCCTTGAACCCATGCCTTGGTTTCTTTGTCTTTGGCTCTTCTTCTTGCTGCACCTTCTTTGTATACAGCTTCTATTTCATTTCAGAGTGACTCCATGGACCAAAAGGAGCTCTGATACCATGTTGTGATCTTTAAGATTAACCATAATAAAGTAGTAGTTTGATCTTCATTGCTCTGTTTTGTTTTTGTGTAGAGAAAGTTCTTGACAAAAGCTTAATTCATATTTTTTTACTAGTCCTTACATTCACACACGACCCAAGCTTATAGAGAGAACATACTCTCTCTTGTCTAAATATTACAACTGCTCCCACTAACTTCTTAGAGCTCTAGCTTAAGGCCATGCTTCCATAGAAAAGTACAACAACTACTTTGACATTTAACAACTTCTCTAAACCAAACTACAAGTCATTATAGTTACCTTGAATCTTCTAGTTTGGTTTGATTAATGACATTACTCAATACATTTATATATAAGCGTATTCAAAATAAAAACATTCAGATGCATAAAACAGCTTCACTCTCTACGGTTTGCTACTTCATCAGCGAAATCTCAGAGTTGTTGTAAGGAATGGTGGAACTACAGATATGGTAGAGTAGATTCCTCAAGTAGTCCGTTCTCATAAACATAGCTTGAAGACATGTCTGGAAAATCTTGAAAGAAGCTAGGGCTACCGACCATGAAACCACCATAAGGGTCCTGAGAGTCATAACACTAGTCATCTGAAACTACGTTTGAGAGAAAAGGATCTAGAACGTTGCATCTGCTGTTAGTATCACCCATACACATGTTCTGATCAAAGCCATAATAAAGATCATGATGCATCAACTGATCCAACCCGTAGTTACTCACAGGTTCTTGTAGCTCTGGTGGGAACATTGAGTAATCATGTGTGTTTGAGGAGGTGCAAGGATGTTGAAAGTTGTTACCCATACACATGCCCTGATCATAAGGCATCAACTGACTATGTAACACAGATTCTTGTACCGTTGAGTAATCTGAAACACAAAGATGTTGAGAGTTGTTGTTTTTCTGATCATAAACACAAAACTCGTCTTGTGGGTACTTGGTGACGTGGCTAGGGTTCAAAGATTGTTGACGATCCTCCATGTTTTCTTTTTCCTCAAGAAAGCGATGCTTTCTTGGAAAGAAGAGTAACTTAGTTCCAAAGACTGAACCAGTTGGTTAATTTGGTCTGGAGAGTAATGATCAGAGATTGGATACTTTAATCCTTCATCAACATTCGTCTTGGCTTTCTTCTTTAAACTGGTCACCTTCTTCTTCTTCTTCTTGTTGAGGAACCCATAAAGATCGACGCTTTTCTTGAGTCTCTTGGCTTTGTCTAAATGGATGTAGCGGAGAGCCAAGTCTCTCACTTTGTCTCTGTTCTCAGGCCATGTCTTGAGTTCTCCATCAGGTCAGTAATGGATAACGCAGGCTTCGATATCACAGAGAGTTGTAACCAGCGAATAAGAAGAAAAGGGTTTGGAACAAGAGGAAGGACGAGGTGGTCGCATGGTGGCTTTTCTTGTT
>JABAYD010031172.1:0-10055 GCA_014822095.1 Diplotaxis tenuifolia
TCTCAAGTTAGACGTGTAGTTGGAAAATGTACGATGTTTCGTCTAATCGTTGCCGTGTTACACGATTTACTCGAGCTTTACGAGGAAACGAGATTTTACGGTTTTTTATCGTAAAACTCGATTGGTAAGATGGATCGAGACAAAACGAGATACATTCCAAACACGGTTCAGAGCACGAGTGAAGTCAAGGGACGTACGCTTTGTGTCGGGAGTGCGGGGAGCAAGGTTCGGGACGGACAGCTCGACGTACGGTGAACCGAGCCAGTATTGGTTCAGTTCATCGTACGGCGAGCTGGTTTGATCGAACCTGCTCGTGATTTTACAGTGGTTTGGATGTTTCAGTTTTTCGATCTGAGATCCTTTCACGGAACTTTAAGAAGAAGAAATAATCGTAGACATTGATTTTGAGATTACCGTTTTTGACACCAACAACTAGAATCCCACTTACGATTTCTTAACCAAAAGCCCATAAACAAAATGGCAGTTCAGACTTTGTTGACAAAAAAAGATAAATGTCAATTCTCTGCAGATAAATGTCAACTTTCCACGGATAAATGTCAATTTTCCGAAGATAATCACGAAGATCGGGAAAATTGAATGTCTCCATTTTGAGCTATGACGGTTTAAGGGTAGAAGGGGAAAAGCATAAACCGACCTAGGAAGGAGTATATAAGGAGTCCTAGGCGAGACGCAAAAGCAGAGACTACATCAAAGCAAACTGAGCACTTAGAGCATTAGGCAACTTTGTTTTTTTTTGTTATTCGAGCTGCGACTCAACTAGGTTTTGCAGTCTTAGCTTATTAGAACTAGGGATCTCGTTGACATATCTCGTAGCCAAGGCTTCTACATTGTTGTAAACGCTTACATACGAATTGTAAACGCTTACATACGAATTCGAAATAAAACACATTTTTCTCTCTTCTCGATTTCTTATATTTTACTTGCTTTTATTCTCGTATTTTGATTACTTGGCGTGTGGTGGAGCAGATATCCGGGACCTCTGGGAAAGTTAGGTTAACTTAACGTTCTTTTATTTACGGAAATTGACTGTGTGAATTTGGGTACCCACAAGGATGCTCTAGAGATTGTGGAAAAGATTGAGCCTAAGAAGTCAAGAAAAGATGAGAAGGATGAGGAGGTGAGTATGATGTCTATTGAGGAGGTAAATGAGACGAAAGAGAAAATAGAAGAGAAGGATACTGATAACGAGATGAGTAGATATCAAATTAGTTCACCACAGAGGAAGGATGTTGAAATCTTGATCTCAGCATCAAAGTACTCTATTCTAAACATGGATGAAGCAGGAGATGGGGAGATACCAAATGATGAGAAGCAGAATACAAAATTTGGGACTTAAAGAAGAAAAAGGTCAGATTGAAGAGTTAGACAGTGATTTGTTGGAAGACAATATCCTTGAGCAACAAGAGAAAGAGAAGGATAAAGTAGTGACGAAAACGGGTAAAAAGAGAGGTAAGAAGGTTAAAGCTCAGGATGCAAATCCTACTCAGAGCACAAGGTCTTCACGCCGAAATCATTAAGATGATGAGTTTCTTCTGGCATGTGCGCGGATTCAACAAAACTTTGAAACATTTTGTGGTAAAAGAGTGGATCAGTAATAAAGAGACACATCATGGATGTATATTGGAAACAAGGGTAAAAAAAGAAGGCAGAAAATATCTAAATACATCATTCAGATATTGGTCGTATATGACAAACTATGAATGCAGTGTCGGTGGAAGAATTTTATTAAGTGGAGGGATACAGTTTGTATGACACAAGTGTAAGAACAGATCAGCTGATTACTATATCTGTTAGAGTACAAGAGGAGGAGGAGTTCTTCTATACGTTTATCTATGCGAGAAATTTAGCAGAAGAAAGAAAAGAGTTATGGAAAGATATTTGTCATCATACGAATTCGCCATTTTTTCAGAATAAGGTTTGGATGCTTATGGGGGACTTTAATGAAATACTAGAAATGGAAGAAAGTTATGGTTTCTCAGCTTTAGCTAGACTTCCACCATGTATGAGAGACTTCCAACGAATGGTTCTTCATTGTAACCTCTCAAACATGATATATCAAGGTCCTAAGCTCAGTTGGTGTAATAAAAGAGAGGAAGGAGTTATTTGCAAGAAGCTTGATAGGGTCATAAAGAATGATGTGGCTCTTCAAATATTCCCTACTGCTTACTCAGTGTTTTGAACCAAGGGTTGCTCGGATCATTTTATATGCAAAATACAAATTTTACCTCCCAATGAGAAAATAAGAAGACCATTTAAGTTTGTGAATGTGATTGGCAACTTACCTGGGTTTCTTCCTCTGATTAAAGCTTTTTGGGATACAACTCCAGTCATGTTCCATTCTACTTTAGCAATGTACCGGTTTTCAAAGATGTTAAAGAATGTGAAACTTCTTATACAAGAATTAGGAAGAGAAAGGTTGGGGAATCTCACTAAGAAAGAAAAGTAGGCATATAGTAATCTTAGTGAAAAGCATCAGTGCATGTTACTTACCCCAAGTGATAGTGCTATAAGGGAAGAATCAGAGGCATATGAAAGATGGCTACATATGGCTAGTCTTGAAGAGGGGTTTCTCAAGCAGCGAGCAAAGTTGCACTGGCTGGATGTGGGAGACCAGAATAACAAAACTTTTCATAATGCAATCAGATCTCGACATAGAAGTGACGATTATATTGTTAAGAAGAAAAAGGATATAAAGAATGAGACTACGAAATTCTTTTCAGAGTTTCTTAATCGAAGTCCCACCAACTATCAGGGAGTTACTGAAGAAGAGCTTCACGTCCTGCTGGGTTTTAGATTCTTGCTGAGGATTGTAGTATGCTAGAGGATGATGTAACTAAAAAAGAGATACGTAAGGCACTTTTTGACATGCCATTAAACAAGTCTCAAAACCCTGATGGATTTCCTTATGAGTTCTTCAAAGCAGCTTGGTCAATCTTAGCTCATGACTTCACAACTGCAGTTTAATCAGTTTTCAGGATCGGATTTCTTCCTAGAGGTTTAAATTCAAAAATTCTTGCTTTGATTCCTAAGAAAGCTGATCTTAGGGAGATGAAAGACTATAGGTCGATAGCATGCTGCAATGTGCTTTACAAGGTACTTTCTAAGATATTAGCAAATCATGTGAAGCTGATTCTACCTTGCATTGTCTCTGCTAATCAGTCTGCTTTTATAAAAGGAAGACTCTTGATGGAGAATGTGCTTCTTGCTTTGGAACTTGTGAAGGATTACCACAAAGAAAACATTTCTCCACGATGTGTGATGAAAATAGATATTTCCAAAGCATTTAACTTTGTTCAATGGGACTTTGTATTGAATAGTCTGGTTGCTATTGGTATGCCGGGAAGATTCATACATTAGATCAAGTTGTTTATCTCTACTCCTTCATTTTCGGTGCAAGTAAACGGTGAGTTGGCTGGGTATTTCCAAAGCACAAGAGGGTTGCGACAGGGTTGTTCTCTCTCCCCATACTTGTTCGTCTTGTGCATGAATGTGTTATTTTGAAAATTTGATAAAGCAGTGATGGAGAAGATGTTCGAGTTTCACCCTAGATGCAAAGGTATATCTCTTACACACCTCTTCTTTGCCGATGATTTGATGGTCTTTCTAGAAGGTACCAAAAAAACAATTGAAAGGGCTTTGTCTGTATTTGATGAGTTTGAAGTATGGTTGGGATTGAGTACTGGTATCGATAAATCTACTCTCTATATGGCTGGTGTATCTAACATTGAAAGAAGTAGTATTCTTAGGAATTTCTCGTTTGCAAAAGGCACTCCTCCGGTTCGATACTTTGGTCTTCCCTTAATGACAGGTAATGCAGAAACAAGATTATTTGCCTCTAGTTGAGAGTATCATGGCATAATTAATAGCTGGACGTGTAGATTACTATCTTATGCAGGAAGACTCCAACTAATTATAGCATTTCTCATGAGTATGGTTACTTTATGGGTTGTTGTTTTTCTTCTCCCTAGTCAGTGTATAAAGGAGATATAACAACTGTGTTCGGCTTTTCTCTGGTCTGGACAAGAACTGAAGACTACGTGAGCCAAAGTAGCTTGGGGAGATGTTTGTAAAGAGAAAAGTGAAGGAGGTTTGGGGATTAGAAACTTAAAAGAGGTTAAAAAGGTCTATGGACTAAAACAAATATGGAGGATGTTGTCGGGTGTTTCTTTGTGGGGTAAATGGATAAAAACTAATCTTCTCAAGAAGAAAATTTTTTGGGAAATCAATAAGAATACCCAAGGAGGTTCTTGGATGTGGAGGATGATGCTAAAACTGAGGGAGATTGCAAAGGTTTTTATAAGAAAGAACTGGGTAATGGTCGACATGTACTTGGATGTGGAGGAGGATGCTAAAACTGAGGGAGATTGCAAAGGTTTTTATAAGAAAGAACTGGGTAATGGTCGACATGTATCGTTCTGGTACAATCTATGGTCTGAAAAGGGTATTCTTTTTGATATCTTGGGGGAGAGAGGTATTATTGATATGGGAATTAAAAGAGAAGCAACAGTAGAAAAAGGGGTAATGTGAAGACCGAGAAGACATTGTATTGTTGTTCTAAATTCTATTGAAAATGACTTGGCTGTGATGAGAGATAAATTGAGATGTAATATGAAGGATACTAGTCTTTGGAAAAGGGAGATCGCGATTTAAACGTAAGTTTCTGAATCATGAGACTTGGATGTTATGTAGAGAACCGAGTACTCGCTGTAGTTGGGCGAAGGGGGTCTAGTTCTCTCAAGCTACTCCTAAGTTTTCATAACATGGTTAAACATGCTAGATAGAATGTCTACCATGGACAGAGTATCTAACTGAAGTCACAGAGCCGATCAGACTTGTGTTTTGTGTAAGAGTGATAATGAATCTTGGATCACCTATTTTTTGAAATTTCCTTCTCTGCTCATGTATGAGATTCTCTTACTATAAGGATTATGAGGAACAGACACACAAGATCCTGGTCTGACATTGTGAATCTTATTGCATATGGAAACATGGAGAAGAAGAAACTATTATGTATTAGATACTCGCTTTGTGCTGCTTTTAATCCTATTTGGAGAGAATGGAACAAGTTAACGCATGGAGATCAGCATCTGCCTTTGATAGTGTTGAAGAAAATGATTGAGAAAGGTGTTAGAAACAAGCTCAGTTTGATAAGTGGGAAGGTGGTAAGAGCATTGAAGGTGTTCTTCAGTTTTGGTTTGAGACTGGGATTTGATTACATACAGCTACCTTATAAGTAGTTTCTCATATAGAATCACCATGTAAAAAGGACAAACTTTGATGTAACCAAGTTTTTTTATGAATACAATTTTACATTCATGCAAAAAAAAAAAGAGATTCTGAAGCAACGAGTGAAGAAATGCTCAAAGAAGAATTATATCTCTACTTCCTGGGTATTCGTCTCTTGGTAGAAGCCCACGAAACATATGGAACCAGAATCCAACTTCGTTTTCGGATCTGCTTCAAAGTATTTCATGAAACCTGAGCATTGGCAGGTAGTTTTTGTTTATATATATATATAGTAACATTCCCGTTTTGACAAACATAAACCATTTAATTGTTGCCAATGGTGTCTTTGATATTCTGTAACTATCAACAAGAGATGGAAATTGCTTCGTTAAGACAACATAGTAGCTCTTATGTGTCTAGTAGAAGCCGTAACTTCACCCTGTGAGATATTAGAACTTGAAGCTTATGATGTGCGAAAGAAGAGGTTGGTAGTATACAAAAATTTGAGTCACCCTTTTGAATCTATTAGTGTTTATGTGCAAAATTCATTTGTCATTGGAAAAAGAGCGAAATCATATGGTTGCTTTTTTGGAACCTAACATAGCCAAATGAAGAGGGCTAACCACAAATGTTTCTTCTCTGAGTTCTCTATAACATCCCAGACCGGGCCAAAAATTTTGTTATGCCTAACGGACTTGTCTACGGTCCATTAGGGTAAAATCTATGGTGTCCCTCCTCCTCCTATATAAGAAGATGCCTCCTCATTTTTTCTTATTCGCAAATCAGAAGCGGAACCCTGCAAAGAATCCCTGGAGACTAGAAACCCTAGCCGTAAAGCCTTCTTCTCTCTCTCCTCGTCGCCGCCTTCTCTCTCTCTCCTCGACGCTCTCTCGCTCTCCTCGCCGTGAGCAGCTGCGCGGTGTTGGTGGTGCCGTGTGGTGTGGAGGTGACCAGATCTCGTTTCCCTTCTCTACCTTTCTCTCAGATCCAGATCCAGATCTAGACTAAGATAAGGTGTCTTCAACCCAGTTTATTGTCATGATCTCCTATACTCCAATGTTGGAATTAGGGTTTAGTTAGACCCAGTTTGTGATTTAGGTTGATAGATCATAACGGTTTCTAAGTTGTTAGATGAATGGATCATGATGCATAAGAACCCTCACACTGTTACATAGGACTTAATGAACTGCCTTGTGTTCATGAGATGAATGACTGATGAATGATGATTGTGTGAACGACTTGTGTATTCCCATGTACTGATTGCAAATGAACGCTAGGTTGCTAGAACGATATGACTGTCTGAAGTGATAGATATGGATACCCGTATAGGTTGTCGTAAACGTAAAACGTGGAGTGTATTGTGTGATAACGGGTGGCGTCTAGAGTAATGTGTGAGGCTAAAGACGTATGAGAAAGAGTATGTGAATGGGAACAAGAAACATGAACGAGAAAGAATATACAATCCAGTCAATGAGCATGCCTGTAGTCATATTTTGGCCACCGAGAACGGGTGGGCGTCTAGAGGTCTAGGATGTGCGAACCTGCAATAGTTAGCCTAATATGAGGTAACCACAGGGGGGTGGCCCACGGTACGTAGCCTAATATGAGGTACTCGTGGGCAAAGTAAAGGACCAAGAAAGAATGGTGACCCGGATGTGGGGGTAATGAATGTGCAGGCGCCTTATGATCATGTCAAGCCGAGTCGTGGCTAAGTGTGATCATCAGACTGCAACATAGCAGAAGCCGCGGGTGGACAGAGTTGCGCGTGGGCCGAGAGGAAGGTTACACGTGGACCAACGAGTTGCCTGTGGGTGGTTACTAGGAAGCTGGGGGGATGGTTTCCCGAGAGAGGGCCCCTTCCATGTTAGGCCGGAACGTGTGGGGACCCCGTTAAACGGCCATAGGTCCTAGATGTCTAGGATGATTGGTGAGTCTAGATTACCTTGTTAATTGTTGAGTTTTTGTAAAAAGTTTTTAAAAAAATGTCTTGAAACTGGTTAGACATCTTGTTTTTTTGGTGGAGTATACGAGTATACGTATACGTACCTATTCCCCCCCCCATTTTTAGATAGAGGGACGGCTGAGTTTGTCATTCGTCGAACTGCCTACGTACTCCTTTCAGAGATCAAGTCGTCTTGTAGTTCGGTGATTGCGATGTTTTAGCGGTAATATTTTTTGAGATGCATGACGTTCCAAGTTCTCGGAATTCTCGCGCCTTGCATATTGGCTATTTCGTAGGAACCTGGTAGGACGACTTTTATAATCTTATAAGGACCCTTTCTGGGAGCAGCCTTTTACGGATTCTAAGAAATTTGACCTCTGCGGGGATCATACATTCCGTTCCGTATACAAGGGCGAAGAGTGTTTCGTATTTTCAAACTGTGGGCTAACCGTAACCCTGCAATAAGGGCCTCATATTCGGCCTCGTTATTCGGCGCGTGAAACTCCAATCTAAACGATTGTTCGAGAATTTCTCCGATTGGCGATGTAAGGCAGATGCTGATGCCAGATCCTTGCTTGGAAGACGATCCATCAACGTGAAGGAGCCAAGTTTTTCGGCTCTTTGTTGGTTATGGCTTTCGTTGGTAGTTCCACCAGAAAATCTGCGAGTACTTGGGACTTCGCACTTGTCCTGGGTCGATAATCTATATCGTACTCGCTGAGCTCGATGGCCCATTTCGCTAGTCTTCCCAACTGGCTCGGACTATGCAAGATAGTCCGGAGAGGGAAAGTCGTGAGGATGACGATGGTGTGGGATTAAAAATATGGCCGAAGCTTTCGTGCTGATGTTACGACCGCGTAAGCTAATTTTTCCATCAGAGGATACTGTGTTTTGGCATCCAACAATGTTTTGCTTACGTAGAAAATTGATTTATGTTCTCCGCGTTCTTCCCGGATCAGGACGCCGCTTACGGCCGTCGCTGATACTACTATGTATAAAAATAGGGGTTCCCCTTCCACAGGTTTTGCGAGAACTTGAGGACTCGCCAGATAATGTTTCAGCTGTTTGAAAGCATTCTCGCATTCGTCTAACCACTCAAGTCTTTTGTTCCCTCGTAGGACATCGTAGAAAGGTAAGCACTTATCGCTTGTTCTTAGGGGATGCCATCCCAATGAGTGCATCAATCTGTTTGGGGTTGGCTTCGATCCCGCAATAAGTAACTAGGTAACCGAAGAATTCGCCCGATGCTACGACAAATCTGCACTTAGCTGGGTTGAGTTTCATGTTGTGCGAATTCAACCAAGCGAAACATTCCTCAAGATGGGTGACATGGTCGTCTGCATGGAGGTATTTGACGAGCATGTCATCAATGTAGACCTCCATAGTTTTTCCGAGTTGCTTCGAGAACATCCAATTGACGAGTCTTTGATACGTCGCGCCGGCGTTCTTAAGGCCAAAAGGCATTACTTTATAGCAATAAGTTCTGTGATCTGTAATAAATGCCGTTTTCTCGCGATCATTAGGATTTATCATAATCTGATTGTATCATGATAATGCGTCCATAAAGGATAAGAGTTCGTTTCCAGCCGTTGCTTCGACTAATCGGTCGATGTGCGGCAAAGGGAAATTATCCTTCTCGCAGGCCTCCGTTCTTCTTTTTGACCACGATGTGGTTTGCAAGCCAATCAGGATACCGGACTTCCGTTAAGGATCCTACTTTTAGGAGTTTTTTTACTTCTTCGTTGACTGCGGTTGCCCGTTCGGGTCCTAAATTTGGCCTTTTTTGCTTGATTGGTTTGAACGTTGGGTCGATATATAATTCATGACATGTAATGTTAATTTGGATTCCTAACATATCTTCCGCGGCCCACGCGAAAGTAAGGAGATTCTTCTTCAGACAAACTAAGAGTTTTGTCTTCAAAGGCTCACGGAGATTGGCTCCGATTTTGACGCCACGTTCTGGGAATGCTTCATCGAGACATACCGTTATCACGGGTTCACATGTTGGTTCGCATTTTTCTTCTAGGGCTTCTGCCTTTCGAGATTGCCAGAAGAGTTTGGCCAAATCCTGAGTGTCTTCGTCTAAAACAGTTTTCCTTGCTTTTCTAGGAGCGGCTTCGGAATCGGACTTCCTTCGCTTGAGTTCCGCGGCGAAGCACACCCGCGATATTCTCTGATTTCCCCAAATTGTTTCGATTCCATGGGGAGTTGGAAATTTAAGGCATAGATGATACATCGAGGGAATCGCTCTCATAGAATTCATCCAATGAGTACCCATGATCGTGTTGTACGATGCTGGACGGTCAACCACTAGGAATTACGTGAGTTTTATTGTCGTTCCGACTTTGACTGCAAAGTTGATCGATCCTAAGGCTACAGTAGGTTCTCCCGAGAGCCCTACTAGTGGGCTGGGATCCTCCGTGACTCTCGACGGATCGACCTTTATCTTTGCGAGGGTTTCTGAGATCCCCCTGCCTTAAAGTAAAAAGTAAAACTTCATGATAAATGTGGACATTCACATTTATCATAATATGGTCGAATCTCCTTAAATCTAAGAGAAGAAAGAGGAAGTATTCCAATACATATGGCTGCCTTAAAACAACTATAAATATAAGGTTCATTTAACCTAAAGAGGAAGGCAACACGTTCATACTCAGAGAAAAACCATTCTACAGCCGCCAAGGCAATTTCTCATACCTAGAAGACCTCTTTTTCGATACGCTTATGAAGGATGATCCCCATGACTACCATCAGCCGGATAAAGCTCTATACTCATATCTGCACATCCACAAGAGTTCAAGTCGTCCATAAAAGAGAGAGAGAAACAAGCTCACCGTCTCCACAGCCGCCAAGGCAAGATTTCATA
>JABAYD010031214.1:0-14402 GCA_014822095.1 Diplotaxis tenuifolia
ATATTATATTACTTGTATTAATATATGCTAAACACTCATGCATGATAAATGGAAATTGTTCTAATTGTTTGACAATTAATTTAGTAAAACTTCATATACTACCTAATGGATTAACCAATAAAAAATATCTATTTTCTGTATAACAGAGACAACAAAGGTTTCAAACCTCTTTGACCATCATCTTATGTTAGTGCATGATGCAACTAAGAATTAAAATCAGATTTTTCCTATTTCTGAATTTTTCTCAAAATCTATGGGTTGACACCACTAATAAAATATTTAGTTTTTTTAACTGCTTTATATGGTGAAGTTCATACTAACTAGTGTTATTTAAAATTATCAAACCACATTCAACATTTACATTAACGTAATCTAAAATATTTTACGTTGTACATAGACATCTTTCCGGTTTCGTTAACGATTAATTTTTAAAAAAAAACATATATTTCCTAAATTAGTAGTCTAAGCATTATGAATTTCTATTCTCTAGATAAACGGAGACAACAAAGGTTCTAAACCTCTTTGATTATCATCCTATGTCAGTGAACGATGCAACTATACATTAAAACCAAATTTTTATGTTTTTGAATTTTTATCAATATCTGTTGGTTAAACCCTACGAAAATATTGATTTTTTTTGTTAAATACTTTATATACCGTAAATTATACTCTTTAGTGTTGTTTAAAATTTTATATCAATATTCTATATTAATAGTAATTTTTGCTAAATTCTTTTTCATGGTACACGGATATCGTTTTAATTTTTTAACGATTAATTTAATAAAACTTCATACATCTAATTAAGTGTTTCAAAAACTGGCAATGGTCAAGAACAGGTGTCCTCTTTGCAAGCAACAAGCTCTTTAATTGTTTCATAAATCTGAATATTTGGATTTGTTAGAATGCCAACATTGGTTTCTTTTGTTTAAGTTTCGGTAGTTAAATAAATAGTAATATGGAAGTTCCAAAACAAAAATAATTTGTGCAAGCTTATTACATTCAAGACAACGCCCACTTTATTATGAAAAGACAAATTGTAATTTGTCAAAATGGTGAAACTCTTGCAAGACCTTACCTGTGAAGTGATTGGCCTTTTTCATGTATTATTTATGACTTTGAAAACACAATAATATCTATCAGCCTTTCTTTACTGATTTTTTCCACCCATCCATCACTGCTCTATGTTTAATTTATGGCATCGGAGAAACAAAAAAAAAAAAGAGAAGAAAAACAAACACTGTATGCAAACTTACCGGGTGTTTCAAAAAGAAAATTATGATTAAATTTGGTGATAAATTTGCTTTGTTAAATCCAGTAAAACATAAATTATTGACTTCATAAAAAAGTTTTGAACTAAATATAAATTCGAGATAACTAATGAGAAATATTCATATACAGTATAGTAAAGTGAGACACCAGATTATGTCTAGTAATTTGCCACGCGCTTACCTCCCCGCCTATTTATACTGAAAAGCTTCAGTAAAACTAGTGAAGGATTCACACAGAGAGATGGACAACGGTAATTGTCTTCCTGCTCCATCTTCTTCAGACGAACTCTCGACCATTCTCCGGCAGGTACTTTCCCGTACTACTCCTACAGCTCAGTCTTCTTCCTCACCTAAGAAAATCGTTTCCTCCCCTGAGATGTTCAGCCGCAGCAAGGTAAACTTTTAGTAGCCGTTAAACTACACTCGCTTTGATTAAAGAACAAAAAAAGAAAACAGTTGTTTTGTTTTTGCTTTGTAATATGGTAAAACAACACTAAAGATAAATGGAGATAGACAGCGAAATTCGTTGAAGAGAAACATTGATGCACAGTTCCACAACTTGTCTGAGAAGGTTTTTGTCTTTTATCCTTTTAAGATTCTTGAACTTTAATTAAAACAAAATTAGAGATAATAATAATAGAAACTGGAAATATTGCAGAGGAGGAGGAGCAAGATCAACGAGAAAATGAAAGCTTTGCAGAAACTCATACCCAATTCCAACAAGGTAAAATAGAAAGTTGCAAATCTTTATCCTTTAGACTTCATTGTGAGAAACATTTATTTTGTTTTTATTGTGTTGTAGACAGATAAAGCCTCAATGCTTGATGAAGCTATAGAATATCTGAAACAACTTCAACTTCAGTTTCAGGTTTTTTTATATATTATTGCTTACTGAACAATCGAAGTCTAAATTTGTAAAACCTAACATTTGATTAACTTAATGAATGCAGACTCTGGCTGCTATGAACAGTTTAGGCCTGAATCCTCTGCGATCACCACCAGTCCTACCGTCTATACAGACAAGGATCACTGGAACATTAGAACAAGAGCTGAACCTTGAGACTCTGCTTGGTGGATCTCACTCGATGGCTAACCGTGAACCACCCGAAGCCAACTCAGGAAATGTGTTTTTTCACAACTACTCTGCTTTGAAGACAATGTTCAGACAGTGAAGATGATCCAAAGTCAGGGTTCCTCTCCGGAGAAACATGAGTCGATTATGATTTGTGGTGTCTAGTATTTGGTTATATTTCAAAATGTTATGCTAATAAGCTTTAGGATTGAACAAAAGTGAGTAGCTTGATTATCATGATGTCACAAAAAAAGATAATATAAAAATTTAAATACATGAGAGAAGGTTATTACAATAATCAAACGGCTATGTCTGTGAGCTGCACCCATCCGTAGGCACACCGGTCGCGGATACTTTGAGCGATGGATGCTGCTGATTCAACTGCAGGTCTTATCTTTGCCATTGCTTTCTCTACTTGAATTTTGACACCAACATCCATCTGCTTTTTTATTAAAAGCCAGAGACATTATCAGGGATCTAGACAATACAAACTGAATGTAATAAAACTTGTATAAGAGGATAGTAAAGTAGAAACCTTCTCTAGAGTGCATTGTGTGTCTAAAATGTGGCAGAAGTATGAGAGCTGCTTGTACAAGTTTGCTTCAGTGTACTGTAATAAGACAAAGGGTTGGAGTTAAAAAAAGTTGTTCTATGAAGTAACAAAAAGATCTTACAATGTGGATGAGTAAACATACCTTTCTTATGAGGGTTCCATTACAATTAGGATAGTTTGGACAAACTGTTCCTCGTTCACGGTCACCGAGCAGACGGAAGTTGGGGCGGCGAGTCGTGAGCTTGCAAGAAACATCGTCACACTGTTGAGAGTAAAATGTACAAGAAAAACTTAACAAGTCTAACTTAATAATGAATATAAAGGAGGTAAATGAGTAGTTTTTTTTAATGTACCATCATTATGCCTTTGTAGTACATTGACACAAACCCATCCATCTGCCTCTTCACCTGGAATGCATAATAACAAGTTAAGTAACAACAGTTTTCAAATTAAGATCCTTGTCAACAAAGCTTATGTACCTGGTTAGCTATCATTGCAGGGGATATTCTTCCCGTGCTACCTTCTGGTTCACATTTAGGGCATTGCAGGTTAAGCCAGAATGTAGAAACAGATTCCTCTGTTTCAGATTTCTTACTGATCGACGCACAAACTGAGCTAGTGATAGATGGACAGTTGAAAGAAGCAGAGCAGCTGGGGCATGCTAATGCTAACGGCTCACAGCCTTTATATCTGCGGTTTTGTACATGTAAATTAAGTTGTTGCAGAGTTTCAATTCTAAGAATATTTCAAAATCCAGGAGAATATATATTATAGGAAGGAATTAAAATTACCTTTCTTCATCGTCTGTAGCAAACAAGAGGGATGTAGAAGGATCACTGCCAGTAGCATCGTTTGATCTGCTTCGATACTATACAAAAAAATAATTTACAACAATTTATCAGAATTGAGAATCATCATATATGGAATTGGAGATTGACTTGAACGAAAGTTGTTTTACCTTTGATGGGTCAAGTCCTAAACACTCGGCTAACCTCTCAGGACTTGTGCCCTGAATCTCTGCACATAGACGAGACACCACGGGATGAATCTGCTGTGCCAAGTAGTAATCTATGTCAACCATCCATCTGCTGTCTTCTGATTTCACCTCATCAGGATGCCTAGCACGGTCGGCAATCCCTGCTGAGCTCGCAGAGCTAGTATTACCCTGCACAAGGAAGGGTAAAAAATTTAGTAGAAAGACGATTTGGTTCGGATTGTATTAAGCTGGCCTTCACTGCTGAGAACCTGTTCATAGCAGATTATATATGGTACAGTATCCTTAGCATTGAAACCTTCTTTATAACCACGTTGTCTCATTCTGAGTGCGACCTGAGAAAAAAAAACGGTTCAACCGCACAATCAGAGTTCAGTGAAAATATGAAAAGTATGAACTGTAAGCATAATTCTGGCAAGCAATAATGCAAATAATAGCTCTCATACTCACTTGAACGTGTGGTTGGCTTTTAGGATCTGGATAAGCTTCTGGTGACTTGGTCAATGCCTTGGTGATGACATACCTCTCAAGTGCAACTTGCCCATTTCTCATTTCCTCTTTAATCTGTTGAATGGACAAAGCATACATGTATGGATGATAAAGAAGAGCAAACTAATTAACAAAGGTTAATAAATGGAGGTTAACAAAGATACCTTCATAAGCTCATTATGAATTGCTTCTACAACATCCTCACATGACCTGCAAAGAAGACGAGACTTGTTATGCGTTGCATGAGAAAGTAAAAATAATGTTTTTACTTAATTTTTAAAACATACCCTCCATTCAAAATCTTAGACAAGCATAAATCTCCAATTTCCTTGGAAAGTAAGCTCCAATCTCGACGAACCATGTCCACACCTTTTCTTTCAATCTCCTGCATTGAGAAAGCATATAGTACACACACATTTTCTAAAATAAAAGGTGGCCAGAATGTGTAATTAAGTATTACCTCGCAAGTCTTCCCGTTCTTGAACTGCAACTTGACGGCAGCATATTTCTTTTTTCGAAGAAGAAGCATTCTCTTATATATGCCATCACAGTCAATTTTCAGACATCTATACTTCTTATTGACCTAGAAATTGAAAACGAGAAGGTCAGATCCAAATCAAATGTCTGCTCTTTTAAAGTAAATTGACTATAACTTTCTCCATGAAGCATCATCCACGAGAACATTTATACCGATTTGAGTTCCCTATTGCGTGATGTTTCATACATCAAGAAACCGAACATCAAGATTGCAAGTATCTAATGCATATTGGTTTGATAAGGGTGGAGCCAAATCTATTATCCAACCTACCTCTTGGATGACTTTGGTTTTTATGGCCTTCACCTCTTCGATATCATCTAATCCACTGTGAATCATGATTGAATCTGTGTCACCGTAAATCACCTGCGTAATAGCAAGATGTTCATTTCTACTACTGATAAAGAGAAACGTGGACACATTACAGCAATTTCTCAACTCAAAAGGATCTCGTGGACTCAAAGTATAGGAAAATACCTCTAGGTTTAAATGATTCTGGACAAGATCCACGGTTCTTTGCAGGATCTCTCTTCCCTGCAATGTTAGGGAATTAACCGGATCATAAGAGAACAGAGAAAAAAAAACAAAGAAAAATTTGTAACTAGAAAACACAGAGAGCATAACTTACCTGCAGTGTTATGAGCTCTGCTAAAGGCTTAGCGTAGAATCTTGAATTGGAAAATCCAAGACATCCATACATACTGTGTTTAGAAGGAATAGAAAAACATTAATAAAAGTGTGGTGGATGTGCATTACCGCCAGCACAATCTAAAACCGTAAATACGAACCTATTGGCTGTGAGCTTTAATGCCTGCTGCCGAATGTCAAGCTCCCAGTACTTGAGACCTGTTTCCTTTGCCATCTTTAGCTTGACGCTTTTCCTTATACTGACCAAATGTTCCATCAACTAAAACAAAGACATACCGTTAAATTATCATCTGATCTATATTAGACTATGCATAGCAGAGCAAGAGAGAAAATCTAGCTAGAAGATGATGTTAAGGTTAGTTTAGTTGAACTACAGAACGCAGCAATCTAATACAATACTGAACAGCTGGGTCGAATTATTTTGACGATTTCCACATATACCTTTAGAGAAAACGAGGTATACTAATACTTTTGGTGAGTTTAAATTTCTTTCTATTAATTTCCGACTGATTTGGGGTGATTTACAGATTTGGTGTTTGACGACGTATAACAGGTCGCGTACAGAGCCGAGTAAAGTCACAATATAAAGCAACTAGTGTAATGGTGAATATACCTTTGGAAGAATTCCAGGTGTCTGACTCGTCGGTAAACGAGGAACTCCGTCTTCTGATCGTGGTATGGTCGTGAAACAAATATTGTATTCCTGAAATTACCATGGCCGTTATTATCTACAAATCAAAGGAAACAGCCTTGGAAAATATAAAAGAGTCTGCTAACCTGTATAATAGACGGGTAAAGACTATTAAAATCAAGAAGCAAAACATATTTGTCATATAAGCCTTTCTTTGGCTCCAAGACCAGTCCACCAGCGTAGGCTGGACCCTTCTTTGTTTTGTTTCCCTTAGACGGATCATTTTCCAAACTCGGGTCAGCATCCAATTCATCAACATTGTGGTCCTCCGGACCATGATTCATTCTTCTTTTTGATGACTTCATTTCCTTCATTCGTTGTGAAAGTTTGTCAGGGAGGATGTACTTTTTTGAGTGGAATGTATGAAGTAAGTAGTATTCAATTCTCTGCGCCCTGGCTCCCTGGTCATGAACCCAAGAAAACATGAGTGCCCGTCCAGCGCATAGAGAGAGAAACAAGAGCTGAAACAGGAGCCATTACCTGAAGAGTTTTTCCCCAAAGATTGCCACTTATGTTAGTCAGCTGGAGAGTGAGTGGAAGAGCACTTAGATGAAACATGAGCTCCATGGATAACCACGCATCTGTCTCACCACATTCAATCTGAAAGGAAGAAAGGTAGAATGTCATAACAAGCAAGCAATTAGGATGCAGTAATCAACTCATCAACCTACGTCAACTGATGTTTAACAGCAATTCCTTTGTTTCTACGTATGACTGGATTATTTCGTTTGCAAGGAATCATAAGCTATCGTCCTCAGTGAGGTAGTTACAGCTCATACGCATAGAAACAACTATGAGTGAACTAATTGAAGAACTTACAAGTTCCACAAGTGTTTTAGATGACTGAAACATTTTGGGAATGTCATTAGGCGATATCTCTTTCCTGTCCCGGTTTAGCTGTGTCTTTGAAAGATCTGTTAACGAATAACTGACCTGCAACAACCAGAAGCTTTAAAGCGAGGGAGTAAGCTTTCAGCTCATTGCTTGAAAGAGTTGAGCAACATACCTCCTTCAACAAGTCACGAGAACATAGATATGTATCACATAAGAGTCTTCCAGCGATGCAAGACATGAGCCCTGGTGTAGCTCCGGTCCCATAATTAGAGTACCCTTTAAGCCTAGGCATGGAAGAGCGTTTGAGACGGCCAATTTTGGACCACATGCTACTCAAAACTTTGCAAGCCTGCATAGTAGTCATTCAGTTTCAAAAAAAAAAAGATGATGTTTATATGATGAATAATATAACATCACGTCTTCCGGAGCACGTTTTAACTCCGTCGTAGTGTAAATGAAAAAGCACATCTTAGGATTCTTAGGGTAAAAGGAGTATTTGCTTTACCTGGGCTCTTTGGAGAAGGACATCCAGGTCAAAACCTGATATATTATGTCCCACAAGAACATCACTGTCCAATTTGTTCAGCTCCAGAAACAGTCGATTCAGCAATGCTCTTTCACTGCAGTAAGAAAGGAAAAAATGTTGGATAAAGTAACATGAACTGCCGAAGATATATAGGGATCATGAGCACGGCCTATAGAGCAAAAGAGCTGCGAAATACCTATTTTCAAAACTTAAAACACTGCAACCGTTCTTTGAATTTCTGTCTGCCACTTCTTTTTTCCAACCAATTGGGTAACCGGTTCCTTCAGGATTCCTAACAACAGTGAAATGACTCAGAATACCAGACCTCTTTCTTTCTGGATCTGGCATTGGAACATCAATCTGAAAGACCAAGGAATACCAAATGTCAAGCTACTCATGTCGATATAAATCGTCATAAACTTGATACAAATAACTATTGGTGATGTCATATTTAAGAATATTGTGGCATAACTATCAAGGTGACACAGGACACACCCATATTCTTTACAAGGAGAAACAATGACTAAAGGATTGGTCAAATGTTCCAGAACAAACCTTGGCGTTGTGAAAGCAGAGTACAGACGCAGAAACAATTTCGCTGATGTTCTGCTTTTCATTGACTATAGTCTTTAAATTTATGGCTGTAACTACAGCAGGAGGATGAACAAATTTTTCCTCCGAAACTAAAACAGTGATAACCTTGGGAGATTCAACAGTAATCTCAAACTTGCACCAGCTCACCTGCACAATTGTCAAGTCGTCATTATTGGAGAAATACAGACATAAAAGTCACCAGTTAGATGGTCATGGTACTTTTCACGGCCTTACTCGTTGAGAGGGTGAGTTGGTAGAAAAGTTTGAAATCTTGAGCCAAGACGGTCCCATTATCTTCCTTTTCAGGATAAAAAGCTCCAAAGCACTGCAAATAAATCAACTTAATAAGCAAAGTACTTTGCACCGCACTAAATGGACGTTGCGAGCACACATTTAACTAAGAAGTTTATATCGACTATCAAATACAGAAAGGTAATGAAATTCAGCAGTAATAATTTTAAACCTGGTGTGAGAGCCAAGGACAGCGCTAAAAGACTTCCCTTTAAGGTCTTCTGGAAGTGGAGGATCCTATGAAGGGGAAAAACAAACAAGATGTCACGATGCTGAGATGTACGAAAGTTGACAAAAATAAAAGAGAAATTTTAGTTTGACTTAAAGCTGCAATGTACCTTAAATGGATAATTTATCTTCAAGACATATTGTTCGCCGACAGGCACATCAGGCCTCTCAAATGCATAGTTTCTCTGATATTCATCCACGGAGAGTAGAAAAGAGGGTTAAAAGAAAAGTTCTGCCACTAGAATACATGAAAAGTAAGTAAATACCCAAACCTTGACAAGTGCCATGCTATAACTTGAAACATTGAGTTGTAACAATTGCTGAGAAATTTCCTTCTTCAAATTTGATGCCATTTCCTGAGAAGACAAGGGTAATACCAATAAATAAAAGAGGAAAGGATATTGCTTCTTCCTAGCATATAACACAGGTAGTCAAACTCACATGTAACTTCCCCCGGAAGGATTCAGGAGAAAGTTTCGAGTCTTTCAACTCTTGCTCGAGCGTGATTAGTTCATGGGAAGGAAACACGGAATCATTGGGTATAGCATAAACACATCTCTGAATATTCTTAACTACCGCACAGCAACTCTTGTACATGTCTCCCATCTTAACCTGAATTGTACACATCCAAATCAAACTCTCTAGATTTAACCTTTAAAGCAAAAGAAAATGAGTTCAAAAATCCCAAAAGACTCACCTTCCCAAACAAATATATCGTGCCCATACTCGCCCCAAAAGCCTCCTCGTAAGCGTCAAGAATGTAAAAACGAAGTGATCCATCAGCATCCAAATCAAACTCCGTTTGCCCTTCAGAATTAGAACCAAGTGTAGCTCCATTCTCAGTTCCACCTTTCCCCATCGCTTCTTTCCAACCAGCAGTGGCGCTTAAAGCTGAATCCTTTTCTTTCATATCAACAGTTGCATTCAATGTAAACACCTCCTTCTTCACTCCTGACTCAGCCTTCACTTCACTTTGCCTCACATTGTTTGATTCATCCTCTATAACAGGTATCTCAACGTTCTCAGAACCTTGCGGAGGGGTGACTTCAGATTCTGTCACAACTTCTTCTTTCATCAACTCCTTCTCCATGAAAACACGATCACTTGTGGGTTCTGAATCTTTCATTGCCATACTGGAGGTAACAGAAACCTGATTCTTGTTCCTAGAGAACATATTTGGAATTGTAACTAGCTGCTTCCTTCTCCTAAACCTTTCTCTATCCATTTCATCAGGAGTTACCTCAGCTAAAACCTCATCAAGAATACTCTCACATTTCACCGTATCAGTCTCCTTCCCCTTCTTGAAACTCGAAGACGTGAACATAGAAGAGAGCCTCCCTTCACCAGTAATAGTAGCCGCAGCCTTAAGCGCCGGATTCACCTTCTTAACCTGAGCCTGTTGCTGCTCTTTCGCCTTCTTCTTCTCAGCCTTCTTCTTCCTCAGCCTCCCGCTAAATCCACCACCACCGTCGTCAGATTCATCAGTCGAATCTGGTCCACTAGGTTTGGTGAAATCCTCCTCCTCACCTTCGTCGCCATAACCTAGATCCCCTTCTTCACCGTCGTCGACTACGAATCCGCGAGCCTCCTCGCGACGTCGGGACACGATCGCTTCGTACTCGTCTTCGTCGACTGTGTCGAAGATCGGTTGTTCGATTCTAATATCGTAGCCGCCGCCTGAAGCCGCTAGACTCCGACGTCCTCCTGCACGGAGCACTTTCAGTCGCTCTAGGGCTCCCTTCGTTTGCTCCCCACGTTGGATTCGTCTTGGGCGGGCCTCCGTCGAGTTATCGCCGGACATTTTTGGGTTTTTTTTTCTGATTTGGGGGTTTTTTGTGAAGGTGGGTGTTCGATTTGGGTTTTTACATCTGCGAGATGGCGGGAAAATCGATATAATTTTGGCGCCTCTCTATCTGCGCGGTCCGAATACGTTGATACTTTTTTAACCCTAGTAAGCTCATGCTAATGGGCTTATTTTGTTTAATAAAGCCCAATAAAACAAGGCGCTCAGAGAAGCTTATTGGGCTTTAAGTTGACAAATTTAGGAGAAGCCGAAAGAAGCTTTGGCGTGAGAGTAGAGAGGCTTGAACAACGGTGGAGAAAGAAGCTAAGTCTGGAGCTGATGAGAAAGAAGCTAAGTCTGGAGTAAGCTAAGTCCACGAGCTTTGTCCAAGAGTCTTGAGTTCTATACTTTTGTAGATTATGCTTCATTCTCATGATTGTGCTGCCTAATAATACGATCTTTGCTGGATTCATATTCCTTGAGAATGTAGAGAGAGCATTTAGATTATGGCTAATGAAAACAAAATTGGTATTTCCATATATTGTACGCCTCGAGAATACAAGAATTGGTATTTACATCTTCAAAATTTTCTTTCTATTAACAAACTTCTATTAAAAAAATGAATTTAATTATACTTTTTTCATCTGACAAAGTTTCAATACAACTCTGTTCTGATCCCCTGTTTTTTTAGTGACAACCGTCACCGTACCACGACCCAGTTATTGGTAACAGACCAATCAGGGATCAAATCAGTCGCCAGAGTTGCAACTCTCTCCTCCTGTAAATATAACGGATGATATTGCGTAGAATCGGAAGAAGCAGAAACCCAATCAGGAAATTCAAATGGGCATCTCGGCGATGTGAACACGTCCTCTGTTTTCAATTGACTAACCACTTCTTCGTCCTCCACTAAACCGTCGTGATCAAGATCGACGGCTAGGAATGGATGACTTAGAAGCATCTCAGCCGTCCATCTCTTCTTCGGATCTTTAACGAAACACTTTGTCAGAAAATCTTTCCCTTGTTCCGACAACTCCTCGGGAATCCTCGGATCCTCCTCTCCGACACCGATGCGTATCAACAACGACATGAAGTGCGATCCTTCCTTAAAACTCCACGCCGTTTGGCCGCTAAACATCTCAACAACCGCGCATCCCAAAGCCCACACGTCAGCTTCTGATCCGTACTCGTTATCGTTAACTGATTCCGGCGCCATATACAACGGCGTGCCTCTAATCTGCACTCCTGACGCCGTTACTTCTCCCGTTCTCTTCGCCAATCCGAAATCCGCAATCTTAACGGCGCCGTCACCGAACAACAGAATATTCCCTAGTTTTAAATCGCAATGAGCGAATCCTTTGGCGTGTATATGTCGTAAACCACGAAGCACTGATCCTGTGTGGCGACGTACGGTGGACTCCGGTAGACCCTCGCCATTTAACTTCTTGAGATGATTCGCCAAGCTCCCTCTCGAAGCGTATTCCAAAAACAAGTTATGCATCTCTTCGCCGTTCTCCACCGTCCGATCTTCTCCGAAACACCGTACGATCTCGTCGCAGGCGTCTCCGAGTATATCAAGAACCCATCTCTCGTTTGCGAGGGAAGCAGCACCGTGTGAGTCTGCGGTTTTCACGGCCATGACTTGAGGAAACACGCCGGAGACGTTGTTAGTCGGCGTGGCTAGAGTTACTGTAGAAAAGGTTCCGTATCCGATGGTTTCTCCTCGAACCCACTCCATTTGAAACAAATCTCCGATGCAGTTTCTGTAGTGAATAAGAAAAATGAAACAGAGCAGAGCAGAGCATGAAAACGGTTAATGGTTCCTCCTGCTGCGAGTTCTTCTATATATATACCGAGTTTTTCTTTTTTGTATTAATAAAATAATTTATCAAAAAAATAAATAATAATAAAATAATGAAACAACTTGGGGTTACTCTTTTTATTTTAAATTATATAATTAAATTTGTAAAGTCTGAATTTTTGGGAAGAAGTTAATGCACGTGATGAAAGCAGATTTTTTTTAGATTGGATAAACAAATATTATGGTACGAATATTGTTTTGGTGCAGTTACTTGAATATCTATCACATATCATAAGTTTTTTTACTAAATCAAAAATAGCAAATTAGTAACATGCTTGATACTAATGAGATAAATGATCGTTACTTTTGCTACAAGAGTAGTCAGTTATATTAAATTTGCGTTGAAAATCAATTTATGTAACTCATCTAGGTTTCAGAACATTCAGTTATACTTGCAGGAGATATTATACAAAATTATTGGAAACGTATTACCAGAGAGATTGTGGTGAGAGACGATACATAATCAATCAATTTTTTATGTGAAAGTGTATATTCGAAGAGAAGATGTATGTTTAAATATTCATATTTTCCCGCTTGTAGATGTAATAGAAAAGAGTTAAATAAACATAAAACTTATACAGAAAATGTGATTTTCTTCGGTGCTCTGGACTATCCTCCTTTCATGTTCTCTGTTGCTAGGCTAGGCATATAATAGAATTATCCTCGTATATGCCACTCCTTCATAGCTGTCGTCATTGACTGATTATAATTACACTATTAGCAATTCTCTAATCACCCTGACACCTTAATACTAATAGCACAATCCTCTGATCAGTCTCTAATATAATAATCGAAGGTTTTCACACAATTTTTAAAACAATTGATATTTAATTATAAAACAGTACGTTTCTCCACACTAACAATTTTCCATGAATATGAGATGACCCAAACGTAGTTCAAATATGTTCAACAAATATTTATTTGATTTTAACACGTTAAGAAATTGATCAAGTATATAGAGAACCTTAACAAATAAAACAGGACAAAAACAATCAGAATAAAAAAACACTTTTTAGGAACAGAACGGGTGAATACATGCACACATAGAAAATCGATTGGTTGGCATGTTTATGTATCTATTGTTCTCGTTATACAAGTATTTAAATGGTTTCTGTATCAGAATAGTATAGAAAATGGTCTTTTAATTAATTAACTGCATCGTCTATGTTTTGTTACCACTACATTATAACAACTAACAAGATTCTTGATAAAATATATGGTAAGAAAATACCAACAAACCACGATCTCATCATAATTATATGTTGACAAATTAGATGTTCATATAAGATATCTCTTGCGGTTTGTATAGTTGAAGTCATGGCCATCCAATTACCAATATGCTTCGACCAAAATCCACTAAATATCTATTTAGACATTCTCTTGGACCATTGATAATATAAAACTATATAGCAAGTTGGCCTTCTAATTATCTTTTGGTCAATCCGAGAATCAAATCCTCTCCGTTGGAGGCGCTTTAACATTTTTGTTATGATATTTCCCTCCCTTAAGACTCAAATAAGTATCATTTACCAAATATTACAGTTAGCTCTAAAATATCCAAGCGACTCTGATTACGAGCACCAGCTGCGGAAGTGAGATTACGTAAGTTTTATGGTGATCACATATCTACTCTATTAATTTAGAGTCCTACTTTTTATCTACTATATACAAGTCTAAGTAGGACCATTTGATTAATTAAGTACTATGACATATTTTAATAAATTAAATATATAACAAAACATGTCAAGAATAAGTATATTTAAATTTTGTTTTTAGTTATTGCAAATTCTGTTGCAAAAAAAAAATCTTAATAAAAAATTTAAAATATTTTTAAAAATGATGTAGTAATTAATAATATAATACTATTATACATTAATATAGATTAAAATATTTTTACAAAAAAATTCTATGATATTTATAAATTTCATAATTATAATCTACATTATATTAAAAGAAAAGTACTATATGAACTAAATAAAATGTTATATAAAATTGGTAAATTAACATATTTATTTTATACTTTATTTCATTTAAA
>JABAYD010031218.1:9271-23557 GCA_014822095.1 Diplotaxis tenuifolia
ACATAAGTATCGCTCACATCGTAAAATTTATTGTCGTTGAACAATCATATGTCCTCACCACTGTTGACCACAAATCTTTCAACTCTTTTATCAATGGTTGTAGAAAAAAATCGAGAGACCTTTTTGGATGCTTCACATTGCAGTTTGTGTTAGCACTTGGAACATGAGATATAGCACTATCCGTTTGCAGTGTCAATTCTATCGACGACCGCAGTGCAAAGGAACTCTGCTTCGTTCTGGTGTTTTAAGATATGTTCAGCAACATGTTCAACTCAGCTTGATGATCCCTCATTAGTGCCACTACCTTAGCACACCAACAATTTACGGTTAGGTTATCAGTTGTGTTGAAGATGAGCATGTTAATCACAAACAACAGCTATCTCCCCAGTCATTGTCAAAATAAAAATGAGAGTCCGAGGTTGCATTGAGAAACATCCACCCTGGAATGATGACCATTTAAAACATATAACGAAAATGATTAGTGGGGTATTTAAAAAAAATCTATTAGTCATCTTTGTATTGAAACCTATCTTGATGAAGGAGATTTCTTAAAGGTATGTGTGGTTATGATATTAAAACATAAGCACAAATGCTTTGAACAAAGGTAGAACTTAACCCAAGACCATCTAGAACCTAGCTTAATAGGGATATGTTTTGCAATATCCACCTTCGGTTCAACAACATAGCTCGATAATCTTCTCTCCAGATCTGCAGCGAGCGTCATAAAAAACTCAGACAGACTAGAGTGTCTCTAAAATAGGGAGGATAAATCCAAATCACTGAACACAAATATAGGAAAAATACATATATGTTAAACTTCCACACTTTCTTGATTCAGGAAAATTTTCATATATATATATATATCAAGTATCAAGCTTTAAGGTTGCAATATATACATGTCAAATGAGTGTTGCTATAGGCAAGTGAATCTGAAGCACTCGTATCTCCTCAAAAAAATAGTATGCTCGGTGAGTCTAATAGACACTGGCACATCAGCAAACTTTTCAGTCGGATTGCTTCTTGCAACACCGAAACCACTCAGCTTATACACAATGCCTTCTTCCTAGCTGACCCTTGGATTAGAGTGGCCTGCGAAAGGAATGCATGAAAAAGAATACAACAAATATCGAGTAAAGAATTTGCTTACAAAATATGTACAAATACTTGTGTTTACCTTTGCATCACATATCAACGCCATCAGTTCACACCCTTTCTTGGAAGATAACTTTTGGTCAAAACTAAGAAGCTCTACAAAACAGAAGATATAAAGGATACAACTAACTCTATGAGGAGGTGTAAATATACTTGAGAGTGGAATGAAGTCGCGATAATCAGGGGTGATCTTGATGGCTTGACGTGATTGCGACGCTTAACGATCATCACGAAGGTGAAGCCTAAGCGGAAATCGATAGGGTAAGTCATCTCTGACGATTAGGATTTATATCGTATGGGAAGGTGGAATGTTGATTGGGTTTCATCGCACGAATCGGGTCACATAGCTTTAAATAAAATGGGATTCCTGGGCCTTTGAGATTGAAATGCAGGATCTATAAAAATGAAATGCCGGATCTATAAAAATTCAAACCCAATTTCGGAAATCACTCGCTGACGTGGCAAAATGAAATGTTTTGATTGGTCGATTGTTTTTGCCCACATTGACAATCTATCTAAGGCTTATATCCACCTTTTAATATTGATTGATGATAACAAATGTCCCGATAATATACAAACAAGCTTAGAAGAAAACTAGTAAACGTGAAAATATGGAGAGAATAACTCACTCTGTACAAGGTCCTCATGAATGGACATCCGAGGGGTAATATTATGCCCAAGAGAGGTCTGCGGCAGGGGGATCCTCTGTCCCCTTTCATTTTTATTCTATGCACGGAAGCGCTCGTTAGACTTCTAAATAATGCAGAGAATCAAGGGAAGATAACATGGATGCGCATCACACATGCGTGTCCCTCGGTATCACACATTCTCTTTGCAGATGATAGTCTGTTCTTTTGTGAATGTGAAGAAGTGATGAAAGTGGTCAGAAGATATGGCCAAGCCTCAAGTCAATGCATTAGAATCGAACAGGAGATCAGACAAGAGATAAAAAAAACACTTGGGATTCAGAATGAAGGTGGGATGGGCACATACTTGGGGGTACCAGAGGACATCAGTGGGTCTAAATGTAAGTTATTTGCTTTTCTTAAAGATAAATTACGGCATCGTCTCAATGGGTGGACATGCAGATGGCTTTCAAAAGAAGGAAAGGAAGTTATGATAAAATCCATACTGCTAGCCCAACCCACATATGTCATGTCATGCTTCATACTCCCGTTGGAGATTTGTGAAAACTTAGCTAGTGCCATTGCACAGTTTTGGTGGAGCTCAACCCCCTCCCCCCAAGCAAGGTATACACTGGTCAACATGGGATAATGTATGCTTATACAGGGAGGAAGGAAGGAATGGATTCAGAATGCTCCAAGAATTCAACCTGTCCATGCTCGCAAAGCCGTTATGGCGACTGGTGCAGTTCCCAGATTCTTTTGTTGCTCGAGTTTTGAGAGTTCGATACTATCGATTAAGCTCGCCTTTGCGTAAGCTTACTGTTAGCAACCCATCGTATGTGTGGACTAGCATATTGGCGACAAGAGAACTACTTCTCCTGGGAGTTAGACAAAAAATTCATTCAGGATATGAGGTGAAAGTATGGGAGGATCCATGGATTCCCACAGTACCAGCGAGACGAGTAGCGCCATCTGCACTTGTTCTCCATTCGAACATGCGAGTGAGATATTTGGTTAATCAAGAAACAAAGACATGGGATGTGGACCGTCTGGAGAACTATGTCGCGGCTGATGACATACCTCTCATAAGGAGTATGGCCATAAGTTCTACACACCGTCGGGATACTCATTGCTGGAGTTATACGAGGAATTGACAATACACAGACAAATCGGGATACTGGGCTGCAAAAAATATATTGATAGAAACTGCGGAGGCAGTGGCTTCTGAACCAAGTATTACAAATCTTCAAGCACATGCTTGGAAAGTCAAGGCAACCCAGAAGATATGTCATCTTATGTGGGAACTGATAACATGACATGTGGCGGTCACAAGTACATTAAACTATAGACATATGAGGTGTGATAATCATTGTCCAAGATGTGGGGTACCAAAGGAGACAGTTCTACATGCGATTTTCCAGTGTCCACCGGCATTGCAAGTTTGGGCACTTTCATCTACACCCACAAGTCCTACATTATTCCCCCTTCATAGCACATATGTGAATATAGACTACCTTTTCTGGAGAAAGAATGACATCATGGAGCCTGAATTGGACATGGACCCTTATCCCTGGATGATTTGGTACATTTGGAAGGCTAAAAATGACAAGCTTTTTCGGGGAATAAATAAAGATCCACTGGAGTTAATCCGATATGCAGAGAGAGAGAGTGCCAAGCGTGGTTTCAAGCTAATGAGCAGAGGTTAGTTCCTCCCCATGTAGACTTACATGCGGATAACCAGGTCATAAACTTGTGAAACATATGTATGATGGATGGTTCTTGATTGAGACAGACCAGTTCAGTGGATGCGGTTGAGTTTGGAATGACAGTTTGCGAAATAGTCAGCTGATGGGATTGCGAAATTTTATCCGAGTAGAGACTGCTTTGCATTCAGAGCTGGAAGCACTGCGGTGGACAATGGAGAACATACTTCAACATTCGCCATGTTAGAGCTTTGGGACGGACTGCAAAGAGATGATTGTGATGCTCAGGAATCCTCAAGATTGGCCAAGATTCTCAACGGAGTTGGAAAAACTTATGACCTTGCAGATTTACTTCCCAGATTTCAAGATCTTCTATGTCCCCAGGAAGCAGAACGGAGTCTCTGATTCTTTATTTAAAACTGCTCGATCTTTCCATCGAGATCTTTTATTTGTTGGTTGTTTATTCCGGTTTGGATTCCCAGACCACCTCAAGTTTGAGTAATAGATCAGCCGTTTATTGTAAAAAAAAAAACTCACTTTGTATTATTTGTTAGCCTACTAATCATGTTTGCCTCACGTCTTATTAATTCTAAATTTTTATGTTTATTTTACGCAAATTTCTTATAGTTTCAAGAGAGAATTAGGGAAATATCCATATTTGGATCTCTTTGGTGATCTAACCATGATTTGACATAAATGTAAAGTTTTACACAATTTGGGTTTGGTTGGACGATTTTGCCCTTCTCACCTTCTCTTTCCCATGTGAATATCTCACAATCTCTCTCTCCAACGATTCTTCGTCTCTTTCCTACATTCTTTTTCTTTAAACCACACATATTTTTCACATTCATTTCTTATTTTTTACACTATTTTTTTCTTGAATTTTTTAACATTTACAATTTTATGTGTAAATCATTTTTTAACATAAAACTATGGTAGTATGTTAATACAAAATGAAAAAACTGATAGATACTTTTCCTGGATTTATGATGAACTACATTATAACTCACTAATAATTTGACCACCTAATGTGTTACAAAATATATTAGTGAGTTAACAAAATTTGTAACAAGTTACAAAACTTGGTAACAAATTACAAAATATGCTAAGGAGTTAACAAATGTTGTAACATGATAAAAAATTTGTTAACATTAAAATAACATCAACTATATTCTCGCTAACATGATATAAAATTTGTTAATATTAAAATAAATATTAAATTTTTCTGGGTTTATGATGAACTACATTATAACTCATAAATAATTTGACCACCAAACATGTTACAAAACATGTTAGCGAGTTAACAATTTTTTTAACGAGTTAACAACTTTTTGAGCGAGTTAAAAAATATAAAAAACATGTTAGCGAGTTAACAAAATTTTTAACATGAAACAAAATTTGTTAACACATTACAAAATATATTAGCGAATTAAAATAATATGAACTATAAAATAACATAAAATTATTTCAAGTTAATAGAAAATCAAAGTGAAAAATTTACTAGTAGTAGAAGCATGGTCATGAGTTTGTGTAACTTATACACTCAATTCCTAACTTGTACACACGAATCTAAAAAATCAAACCTAAGAATATAAAAGAATAAAGTTTTAAAAGACAAATAAGAACCACGTGTTAGTGGTCGAGTGGTATGTCCTCCTTCATGTTGTTCGCAAGATCGAGGGTTCAATGCTACATCTCGCAGATTTGTGGTGATTATCTTGAGGGACCTTTGGATCCAATACGGATAAGCTCAGATCTATTTTGTGTGGCCACTGGTGGCTTAACATGGGGTGATCTCCAGCTCGCTTGGATGCCTTCGGCGGGCTCTCTGGCAGGCAATGCCCAGATTTCCAAGACGGTCATTAGGTAATAATCGGATTCCTCTCGAGACATTCAAATACCATGGTCAATAAAAAAAAAGCAAATAAAAATATAAAAAAAATAAAGAAATAATTTAATTTGGTTTGGTTTGATTGCTTTAGTAAAAGGAGACAGAAAGGAGGCTGACATGCCTACTTTGTAGGAGGAAAGAGAAAAGAGGGGCAATATGATCATTTATTTGCAAGGGTCAAATGGTGTGTAGTTTGTTAATTAGGGGTCGAATAAGAGTACTTTAGCAATTAATCTTTAGTTTCAAATGTTCTAAATTTAGTTATGTGAGTCATATTTTTCTCACATTATGATGTAGACAATGGTACAGTCGTGAATCAGTCTAAAGCATACCCATGCGTTGACCGACTAGGCACTTGCGAAAACTGCAACGATAGATGCAAGTCATAACATGGGCCATCAAGCCAAGGCGACTGTGACTTCTCTTTTGGGATGGCTCTATGCAGGTGCCACTACCACTGTGAACAACCTCACTGACTCCATTCGATATGTGCGACGGTGAGGGCGGTTTATGTAGTAATAGGTGTCCCGAAACATGTTACGATAGGAACTGCACAATTAATTATAATGGTGGGCATGGGTTTTGTACGACCTTCGGTAATTACAATCTTTGTTAAAGTCGTTGACAAAGTGTAAATGGACTTTCTAATGTACTACGATGATAAAATTGTAACAATTTCCATTATTATTGCTTTGTGGATGGCGTTGTTTTTATGAACTGAATTGATCAACATTGCAAAAAACATTATTACATATTTTTTAGTTTCCGTAGTAATTTTTTTTTGTAATCACCGGAACACGAACCAAAAAAAAAACAAAGAGAGCAAAATCGATAGAGGCAATTATCCATTTAGAGTTTATATATTGCTAGTGGTTTGTTTGCGTTGCCCACGGAATATCGATAATTTCTATAGCAAAATAACTTGGTGTTTATATTACAAAATAACACTAGATGTGAGGTATGAAAAATGATATTTATGGTTTTCTGATGGTGATATGATTTTTTTTATTTGTTTAGTAACTCTTACCTGGTTTATCTAGAAAAGAGGATTGTTTCACGGAAAATGGCACAAACATTGATGAATACATATTTTCAATCATTTGGATTACATATTGGCTGGTGGAGAATGATTTTTATGTTGTTACTATGGGTATTGTATATTTTTTTTGATGAAGTTTCCAATTTATTGATAAAAACTTATAGTGGAGAATTTACAAGATGAAAAAACTTATTCTATAATGAAAAAATAAAAGAATATGAATTATCAGATGGGTGAAACTTCAAACCAACGCCTTAATAATCCTTCAAGCTTGTGTTCTCCAACATACTTCAGAGATGAAATGCGATTCTTCATGATTCTGTGGATGGCTTTTGTTGTCACAGCCACAGAGACACCAACCCCTCCATGTCTTCTCGAGTTTCTTTCTCTCCATAGGACATAGATAGTGGTTTGAAATACTAGTCTCAGCAGTACCATATCCAAGTTACTCTAACCGGTTCGAAGGAGAAAAATGATAGTGTTGCCCCAGTCTGGAGTGATCCGTCGACCCAACAATCTCTCTGCAACATTCATCCAAACGGTAAAGGTGTAGGGACATGCGAAAAACAGATGATCCCTATCCTCAATCCTTTCTCCACAGTATACACACCCTTGCTCAATACCCCATGTCTTCATTCTTACTCCTGTTGATAATCTATCCTTAAACGCTAGCCAGACCATGAAAGATTGTCTAGGAATGGCATGTGGGAACCAAACCAGCCGACGCCAAGGAACATTGCTTCTCTTGGTACGCAGGAAATCCCAAGTTTTTGCTGCAGAAAAATAAGGTTTGAAATCGTCTTGATCATGTCTCCACAAGACAACGTTAGGCCCTGCATCTGGATCAGGTAAGGAGGTTGCTTCGATAGTTTCACATATTTGAGGATATCTCCGTTTCCCACTCCTACGAATGCTCCATCCTTCAGCCGTATATGCGTTGGCCAGTGTTGCAGCCCTGTGAACTCCAAAGTATTGGATCCCAATCTCCCCTGTAGTGTCTAGCAGTTTTCCAATCTTCAACCAGTTGTCAAACCAAAAGAAGACCGACTGACCATCCCTGACCTCATAGCGGAGACATTCATAAGCGATGGGTCGAAGCTTGAGAAGCTTTCGCTAGACCCACTTGAGAAGCTTTCGCCAGACCCATGAGCCTTTGTTCTCGCTAGTGTTCCAATAGGAGCTATTCCTAAGCAAGTATTCCTTGGTCCAAGCCACCCAGAACGAGCCAGACAGTGAGAATAATCTCCAAATGAGGCTCCGTGCAAACACCTTTGACGTATCCCTGAGGCAACGAATGCCTAAACCCCCCTCCTCCTTTGGACAGAAAAGGTCTTTCCAAACTACTTTAGCTTTATGAGTAACGTTTGGTGATCCCGACCAGAGAAAAGCACTACACATGCTTTCAATTGTGTTCAAGCATCCTTAAGGCAGAATGAAAGCAGAGCTCCAGAATTTGACAGTGCTTGTGATAACTGACTTGATTAATTGAAGCCGGCCTGCAAAAGATAGGGCTCGATGGGTCCAGGAGAGGAGCTTATTGCGAATCTGATCTATAAGAGGCTCATACTCCAGCCTGGTCCAAGCCTTCGTCGTGAGTGGCATGCCCAGGTATCTCACCGGTAAGGTCCTTGTAGCAGACCCTCCATTCTGAGCCGCTTGGATTAATAGATCTTTGTTGCTTCCCGCAGCAAATATAGTGGATTTGGAGATGTTAATATGAAGCCCATAGAAGCCAGCAAACTGTTTCATAACTTCCAAAACCCCCTCAAGTGACCGTACACTTCCATCTGTGAAAATCAGAATGTCATCTGCAAAGCTGAGGTGTGTTAGTTGAACCTTTTGACATTGCGGGTGGAACCCAAAAAGCCCATCAACAACATCTTGATTGACCAGACCTGAAAGAACATTGTTCACAATGACATAGAGATAGGGGGATAGAGAACACCCCTGCCTAATGCCTCTGGCGCTTATGAAAAATCCTTCTAGTTCTCAATTAATCGCAACCGAGAAGGATGTTGTAGAGATGCACAAATAGATCCAGCGAATGAATTGACTTGGCAGCCCCATTGCTTGTAATACTAAGGTTATGAAGCTCTATTTAACCGTGTCGAATGCTTTAGAGATCTCAAGCTTTATGGTGGAGCGATCAGAGATGGACGGTAGGTGATAGCCATTCACTAATTCTGTTGCAAGCAAAACATTTTCTAGCAACAGTCTCCCTTTCACAAACGCACTCTGATTGGGTTCAATAGCTCCAGGAAGGATCATCTTGAGCCGGTTTGCTAGGATTTTGGAAATGACCTTATAGATCAGGTTGCACCAGGAGATCGGCCTATAATCTTTCATAGTTTGGGCTGGCGTCTTCTTGGGGATCAGAGTAAGAATAGTGGATTTGATCCCGGTTGGTAGAAAGCCAAACATGAAAAAAAGACTGAACTGCGATGATGAATTCCTTCCCAACAACCCACCAGGCCCCAATTAAAAACTCATTGGTGTATCCATCAGGTTCAGGGACTTTCCCATTAGGCAGTTTCTTAAGAGCTAGAATAATTTCCTCCGGAGTAATTGGTGATATCAACAGAGTCCTATCCTGTGAAGAACATCTGAAGGTCATAAGGTCCTGTAGAGCTTCCACCGAGATAGGGGCACTCTGAGATGGTTCCGCTTGAAGAAACTTCTGAAAATATCCCCCTGCCTCTTTTTTGATGGCTTCAGGATCTGTCAGTACCTCTCCTGCTTCCGTAAATAGCACGTTGATGTTGTTCCGCGCTATATGGGATTGGACATCATGGTGATAGAACGTAGTGTTCTGGTCCCCAAGAGCTAACCATTGAATTCTTGATTTTTGCATAAGCAGCCTCCTCTGCTCTAAATGATGCTAGATTAGGATCAGAGAGGGCTAGAGCTTGACAGTTACGGAGATCATCAAAAGCTTGATTTGCTCTGGTGTGGAGATCACCATAATGTCTTCTATTCATTTCCCGAAGATCATATTTCAGTGATTTCAACTTCTGATGAAACAAAGTGAGAGCTAATCTCGAGTGGACTATGGGACCTGATTCCTCCCATTTTCGTTTGACAGTAGGCAGAAAATCTTCATGCTCTGTTAGATAGTTAAAAAACTTAAATGGTCTGCGCGTACCAACTCGAGTTTGCTTGAGTCTCACCACACATCTAGCATGATCGGAAATGCCTCCAGACTCAAATGAAGCAAAAGATTGAGGGTATACCCGAAGCCAGTCTCCATTAATAAGTGCTCTTTCTAACTTCTTCCCTATAGGGTCTGTACCCCTCTTGTTCCACCAAGTAAACAGAGCGCCAGTATAGGCAAGATCAGTAAGACCGCAGTCAGAGACCAACTCCTGGAACTGTAGCATTCCTGCTTGGGCTCCAAGGTAGTCCTGCATACGGGAGTGTTCAGAGGATGATAACATAGCATTGTAGTCTCCCATCAAAATCCATGGCAGAGAGAGATTCCTGTAGGCCTGGAAAGTAGCTCTGATTTCGTCCCAGAGCTGTCTTCTTTCTTGAATGAAGTTGGAACTGTAAATTGCAGAGCAGATAATTTGTTCTCCCACCTCAGTTTGAACCGCGCACGTGATGATTTGTGCACTTTTATGAAGTAACGTAATGGTCACACCTGCCCTCCAGCAGAACCAAATCCGTCCCAGACGGTGATGGTCATAATTGGTGATAGAGTTCCATCCCGGTAACTCAACCTTCAGAATATCTCCACACTTGCTTTCTTGTACCCTTGTTTCAATTAAACATCCTAATAATGGCTTCTCATACAGAATCCACTTCCGAACAGCCATGTGTTTGCATGGCTTATTGAACCCACGCATGTTCCAAGCAAAAAAGGATGTCATGTCTTCCTAACGGAAGACTTCTTGTGTTGCACCTTCATAGCCACAACCATCAGATCTTTAGTTCTTCCAAAAGGATAAGTTTTCTTCACCCGTTTAGTGTGCCCTCCTGCTTTCTTATCTTTACTCTTCACATCATTACGGATCTCTCCATATTCTAGAGGATCAGCAGTTTCGACATCTTCCTCCTCCGCATCGTCAACCGAGAGCGAGTGAAACCGAGATGGTGAGATGACCACCTTTCCTGCCTCCGAAGAGGCTGACACTGAGCCAGAGACCGGTGAGGCGTGAGTCAAACTGGTTCCACCCTGTGACTGGGAATGTGGACGGAATTTTTTTGAAGCTGACATCCAACCCACTGAATAACCTTCTTCTTCCTCAACCGATTGCAAATTAACCTCCTTGCTCTCCATAATACAAGATGAAAGGTGTTCATCATCATGAGCAGACGGCCCAATCTCATTCTCATTCTCACTCTCCTTCACCACCGAGGGAGATAGAGATTTCAACTCCAACAATAGGTTCCCCATAACCTCCTTTGCACCTCCACTTACACTTCCAACAACCTTTTCTGAACCAACTCTTCCACTACCCTCTGTCGTCGCAGGTACATCCCCCACCACAGCATCCTCCTTTCGTTGAATCACTACCTCCGTAGAAGTACAGTCCTTTGTTTTATGCCCCCACTTCGAGCAAATACTGCATCTCGCAGGAAGCCAGGGGAAGGTCACATCAACCTTCACCAATGAGCCATTCTGATCATTAAATTTTATGACTTCAACTAATGGCTGGTGCAAATTCACTTCGAGAAGCACACGAGCCCCATCCAATCTTGTACACCTCTCCGTGTGTGGATGAAGCTTGACAAATTGACCCACTGGAGTCGAGAGAGCTTTCAGACCCACCTTGGAAAAGAGATGATTAGGTACTGATTTCAAGTCCACCCATAGTGGCATAGCAGACAAATCGGGAGGAGTTGCTGCCGTCTCAGGAGACCATTCTTGGAGCACCAACAGAACATCTGAGATATGCCAGTACCTTTTTTGATCAGCCTGTTCCTTAAAGCCTCATTTTCAATACGAAAGAGAACAGTATTCTTATCGATGACCTGCACATCGATTTTCCTTTTCGAATCAGGAGAGATCCAGATTCGATTAACCGTAGCATGGATCGACCCCACATGAGGAGCATCACCAATGAAGTAGCCAATAGAAAACGCTCTCCACAGAGGTTCTGAGTCCTCGAAAACCTCCACCGGTATCTCCATTATAGCAACTCCCTTCTCCACTGTGAAAGGAGGGGTTAGCACCGAATCCTTCCAGGGGTTTCGCGAAGAAGAACGAGGTTCATTGCCAATCTCATCGCCCTCGCACTGCTAACCGAAGAAGATAGGCTACTAAGTAAAGTTGTTTTTATGAAAATATTTTCTAAGCTCTTTATATAGTAAGTCAAAGAGGATCGGTTCCAATCTTATATTGCAACAGGTTATCAAGTGAGTCATCACCTCTCATGCCCCCAGATGTCATTAAGAAATCTTCTATGGGTCTCTTAAATCCCTTATGCTCTTATGGCTTTAATGAAATATGAATATCCGATTTTACCCTTTCATATTTTCGAAATTATTATTTTTAAAAAAATATTGAAAATTTCAAAATTTTGAAATTTAAAATTTTCAAAATCTAAAATTTCGAATACTGGGATACAATATTATTCCGTATAGTTTTACTTAGTTGTACTGAATTATACTTTGTTGTACTGGGTAATATTGATGTTGAGTTATACTCATTTATACTGGTAACAATGAGTTATACTGAGTTATACCGAGTTATACTGAGTTATAACTAGTTTTACTTAATGTAGTTACACTGAGTATTACTGAATATTGTAGTTATAACGAGTTCTATTGTGTTATACTAGTTTTACTGAGTACTACTAAGTTATACCAAGTTTGACTGAGTTATACTAAGTATTACTGAGTTAGTTTTACAATGTTAAGTAATACTGAGTTACATTGAATTTAGATCTGACGATGAAACAAATAAAAACACGAAAATTTATTGAAGGGGAAACCATAAGAACCCTAAACCAGAATCTTCTTCATCAACCCTAAATCATAAATAGTCCAGAATAAAAAAAACCCTAAATTTTAAAAAATCCAGATCTAGAATATGAGAAGGAGAAGAAATCACCATTGAAGTCGTTTCCATCACCTTCAACGGTTGCTGCAACTGTTTTCATCACTTGTAGAACTGTTGATGGCGGTTTCCATCATAGATGGAGTTTTCAACATCTACCACAGATCTCAGAAGACAAAGAAAATAAGAGAAAGAAGAAGATAAAGGAGAAGAGATAAAAGATTGGATCGCCATCGTTGATATTCTATGTTGTTATCATGAAATTGTGGAGAATGAAAAGTAGAAGAAGAAGGAAATTCGAGAGAAAAGAAAAGCGCCGTAGAGAAGAGAAAAAAGATAAGAAAAAAAAAATGATGTTTCTCAGATCTATATTATAGTTTTAAGGGCATAAATATCATTTCTTTAATTTTCGTTTTAAAAATAATTCAAAACTAAAATAAAAATATAGTAGGTCCTTGAGAGATTGACTTAAAAAATATAAGGGTAATAGAGTAAGAAATTTTTTTTGTTAAAGTCTTATGCTCTTGTTTGTTTTTTTTCTCAATTTTGATTTATTCATATCCCTTTTGTATTTTTTTCTCTGATTAATGGAATGAAAGTGTTTTTTTTTTAAATATTACTTTAATGTGCTGAAAAAAGAAAGATTAGAATCAACATAAATTGGTGTGTATTTGCCTAAATGAACCTCTAATTTGTATTCTACCCTCGACACTTTTTCCTTAGACCACCTGCAAGGGACAAAATGCAAGGATCCTTAGCACATATTTTTTTTTTAAAAAATTATTATAAAATGAGGTGGATCCCACATATTTTTGGATTTGGTGTAACCAAAAACTCCTAAAGTCTTTTGTTATGGACCAAACAAATAATGTTGTGCACGGATTCTTCGCCGTGTGGGAACCCACCATTAGCATTTTTTAAAAAACTTTTTTTTAAACTGGTAAAAAATAATATTAAAATAATATAAAAGGTTACCTATGTTATCGTGCAAAAGAGTATCGCCGATGGAGGTGCTCTTAGATCTTTTTCTCTTTTTGTCTTTATGCGTGTATCAGTTTTGTGTCAGGTAAGTGGTCAGCCTCCTTTTCTCTCACTTTCTCTCTCTTCAACTCCACGTAAAATGAAGGGACAATTTCAGTTTCTTTTTCTTCTCATGTTTATTCTTGTGTGATGTGTATTTTATAGAGAATATTACATTGCAGGTCACTTTGTCAATCTTAAATAACATTCGAAGTGACATTTCACTCCTTTGACACTTTTCTTTCTTTTTACACACATATGCACAGCTGTCAACATATTAAATTCCTATTTTTTTTTTGTCTTCCAACATATTAAATTCCTATATTACCTTTTTTTCCTTTTATTTTTTTTCTCTTATTCTTTTAGTTTCCAGATGTTACTTTTTTATATAATTGAAGAAGAAATAACAAAAACTTCAAAAGGAGTGAACGGAGAATCGCCGCCCCCGCAGTGGTATAAAATCATCTCGTGATTCATCTGTTCTTTTATCTTCTAAATCTTCTCCACAACATGAATCGTTGGATGTCATCTTCCCACGTGGCTACATCTGAAGTGGCTGACTTTTTACTTCTGCTACAGTAATCACTTTGTTTCACTTTGTATCAACCACAAAAGATCGAAAGCTTCAGAGTTCGAAGCTAATCCGTTGCAGGTAAGGTACATTAAATCTGTTGATTTTTTTTTTCTGTTTGAATAATTAATCTTGGTTTATGTTTGATGGGTTAGTTCTTTATTACGAAATCCCTCATCTTGAGTGTTGGTGTCAAAAAAGGTAATCTCGAAATCAATATTTACGATTATTCTTTCTCCTTAAAAAATCTGCGAAAAGATCTCGAAAAACCGAAAACATCCAA
>JABAYD010031219.1:0-11430 GCA_014822095.1 Diplotaxis tenuifolia
TGTAGGTTAGTTTTGGTAAAAACTTATATATTTTATTCATTAAATATATAACTATATTAACCAATATAACTTTAAAGTGGGAGCTCCATTACGAAAAAATCAGAATTATCTTATTAAAAATATATTATTTAGATTTTAGACAATTCTTATGATTATTATTAATTTTAATTATACTTATCTAATAAAAATAATTCAAATTCGTTTTTTTATTTTGTATGAAAATTTTATATTTTATTTATTAAGAGTATAAACGATATTAACCACCTTAACTTTTAACGTAAGAGCTCCGTTGCGAAAAATCACTTCGCAAATAATAGTATAGATTTCGCAAATAATAGTATAGATGAAGATCAGCAATTTTAAAAAATGTTTTTATATAGTGTTAGTTTTTTGTCAACATATCATCTTATTTTTAAGCCACGTTTTCAAAATGCATGTTTATTTTTTAAATAAACTTGTATTTAATAAATTATATATATTTATTTTATAAAAGTTATGGGTTTTATGGTTTGAACAAAACCAAGTTTTTATTAATATTATTTATAAATATAAATATGTGACAGTTAAAAAAGGATAACTCATCTTTTAATCTATTTTGCATTGAAGTTTCAAATATCTTTCTATGAATATATTTTTTACAAAATTTATTAATATATTTATGTTGTTAATACAAGGTGTAACTATATGTATAACAACGACTTCTCAGCCTCGAACTCAGAGCATCCCTGCATCAGTGAGAGGGAAGGTGGATTTTCAAAAACCACCCCTCCAATTCCTTAAAAATAGCCAGCTGGAACTGTCAAGGATTGGGAAATCCCATGACAGTCTAGAACCTGAAAGAGATCAACAAACGGGTTTTTTTCCTGGAGACAAATAATTCCAACGACTTTATTCTTCGAAAATGTGATTCATTGGGTTATAAGAATTCACTTTTGATCACACCCCAAGACCATGGGAGTGGCGGACTAGTGTTGTTCTGGAAACTTATATCCAACTTAATGTAGTAGACTCTATAAGAACTTCATTAATGCGGTTATAAATTATGAAAACAAGGTCTTTCGAGCTACTTTTGTGAATGGGGATCTTGAACCAAATCAAAGAAAAACTACATAGTCAAAGCTAACAATGACGATGCTAACATAGATGAAGTTTGGTTCTTAATTCGTGACTTTAACGACATTACAAACGGTCAAGAGACGACTGGAGGGCGAGAAAGATCCGAAGTATCAATCCTTTGGAGAATTAAGAACTTTCTTAGCATAAAACACCCTCTATTATATTCCCCATACGGGTGACTTTCTTTCCTAGAGAGGTGTCCGGGGAGATGATGTAGTCAGATGCCGCTTAGAGTGAGCTATTACCAACATCTTTTCTACACCAGTAGTGTTGAGTACCTACGATATGAAGGAGACAAACCCATATCTTACAATGAAGAAAGGAAAATATATGTTTACATTCAGTAGGAGATTGAAAGATAACCCTCAAGTCATAAATTCGGTGGATGAAACTTGAAAGAAAACAGGAAACAACTATCTCCAATTTAATATAAGCCAAAAAAAGAAGAGCTAGTGTTCTATGGAACCATGAGCAATAGAGAAGCAGCAAACTACTTATCAACAAATGGAAAGATAACTTTGAGAAGGCCATGACGAGTCAAACGAATGACAAGAACTCTTCCAAAAGTTAAATACAGCCTTTAGAGCAGCTTACATTGCCGATATTTTTGGAAACAGAGAAGTAGAAATCTAAGGCTAAGCTTAGGCGACCGTAATTCTGGGTACTTCCACGCAATCACTAAAGGAAGAAATGCTAGCTAATAACTTCTCAATGATAGAAAAATCTGAAGGAGAGCCAGTCCTCACTGAAGAAGAAATAACAACAATTTTTGAGTACTTCAGTGACTTATTTCAATAAGTTCCTGAAGAAAGAAAGCAGAAAGTCGCACAAGCACTCACACCTAAGATTACTCATGCATACAAAGACTCTCTTCTCTATCCCAAGGGCAATCGAAGTGCATAGTGTGCTACTTGCAATTCATTCGGACAAAGCTCATGGCCCTGATGACTTCTCTGCAAGTTTCTTCCAAGAAAACTGGAACTCTATTGACACGAATATAGTCACGGAGATTCAAACCTTCTTCATTTTCGGTGTAATGCCGAGAACCTTAAATCACACTCATGTTAGATTGATTCCAAAGAACACATGAGCAAAATTGGTTGGAGATTATAGACCAATTGCATTTTGCAATGTCTACTATAAAATAATCTCTAAACTATTAGCCTAAAGGCTGAAACAAGTCCTCCCAGACCAGATTTTGGAGAATCAATCAGCGTTTTTACAAGAAATAGCTATCACTGATAATATCCTTATCTCACATGAGGTTATGCATTTCCTCAAGACATCACAAGCTACGACACATTTCTTCATGGCAGTTAAACTGACATGAGCAAGGCCTATGATAGGCTCGAGTGAGACTTCATTGAAGTTGTTTTCCTACAACTTGGTCCCATCTGAACTGGACCAATCTCATCATGCAGTGTATAAAGACGGTATCCTACTCTTTTCTTATCAAGAGATCTTCTCAAAGGATGGTCAAACCCCAAAGAGGAATAAGACAGAGAGACCCTCTCACACCCTATGTCTTTATTCTCTGCAGTGAGGTCTTCTCGGGGCTCTTTAGAAAATCGTAAGAGGATAATAAACTCCAAGGAATTTGTGTGCTAGTAACATCCCTAGAATAAACTATCCCATGTTCACTGATGATATGCTTTTCTTCTGTAGAACAAGCAATAAGAATGTATCTACACTACTGAAGATCCTCCCCCTCTATGAACAAGCCTTAGACCAACGAATCAACCCGCATATCCTAACAACTCAAGAGCCTAACAAAGACCAGATCAAGGAAATATAGAAGGTACAAATGGCTCCTAAACGAAAACTTCTACTCTGGAAAATCCTGCATGGAGCATTACCGGTTGCGGACGTTCTAGTAGTAAGAAAAATCCTACCTACGTCTAAATTCATCAGATCTGAAGAGCCAGAATCTATTACTCACATGTTCTATCAATTCCCTTATGCACGAGCCCTCAACCCGCTATAGATATAGTCCTTTGAAATAGGATGGAAAGCCGCTATGATTTCTACAGGTCTCCCCCCAATTGGTCTCCGCGATTGTCCCATGGCTTCATGGATCATCTCTTCTATATGTACAGCAATAAATTACATAATAGTCCAAAAGCGAGACTTCTCAGCCAAAGAAACGATTCTTAAGGCGATATGTGATGCAAAATAATGGAAGAAACCCAACTTGTCATCCCCACCAAAGCAAGAGTGGTATATGTTCTACGGGCTACACATGGAATTGAGGTTATTTGCAGGTCCAATGCAGCCTGGAAGAAAGACAATAACGCTGCTGGTTTGGCGTGGGCATTCTGTGGCACCCAGAATGAGAGATTAACTCTCACGGTGATACTTTGCACTTGTGATTTCGTCTCTTGTGGGGGGAAAGACTAGCAATACGCTCGGCAATGGAATGTGCAATTACTCTACAGATGAGGATTGTGATCTTTTCAATCTGATTCTCTGCAATTGATTAATACAATTGAAAGGAAATCAAGCTTTTCCGATCTCCATGGAATTTTTCTGATATTCATGTTCTCTCATCCCCTTTCGATGTAATTTTTTTTCGATTTCATCATCGTGAGAACCTAGAGTTTGAAGATGGTCTTGCAAAATAAGCCCTTAGTGCTGCTGTACTGAACCCGATTTAACCGTATGAATGAATTTTCATGCGACCAAAAAAATATATGTATGACAGGTATAATGTTTTAGCCTTTTCTTTTAATTATATATCAAAATTTATATTTTTTTACTATATAAATAGAGAATTGGTTCATTTGATTTGGATACCAAAAAAACAATTTTTTTCTACTATGATTTTCCATCTTTCTACCTTTAAACTTTTGATTATAACTTTAACTATCTCTATTACCTAAATCGATCCTAATAATATCCCTTATAATACCCAAAATTCTACTAATTACCCTTTTTAACTATCAAATTCTAATAACTAGCAATTTCAAAATCACTCTTTCAACCAAGCCCGAAGTACACCAAATTATGGTTTTCCAGAAAAAAATATCCTGCCACCATCGGTTCTAAATTATCGCCCACTATAAAGATTAATGATTCCATTTCCAACTCAAACACCCCCTTATTCTTCGTCTATAATGGATATTGAGAATGATTTGAATGTCGTAGCAAGTGAATTCCCTGAATTCTCTACATAAATGTGTTTTTAAGGAATTTTCAAGAATATACTAAGTTGACAAAGACATTGTTTTTTTGTTTAACTGAAAAATGTAAATTTTAAATATATCTGTTTGGGTTCATGTTAAAGCTGGTTCTTCTGGGTCAGTTCGGATCTATAATTAAAATACGTGTAAAATATTGGCAATTTTCGGATATGTATCATGTGACAGAGAATGTGTTTTTAGTTCGGTCTTTGGGTTCTTTTCGGATCCGGATCTTTCGGATCTAAGATATTTGGATCCAATAAGTACTTATAATTTTTTTATTCGGGTTCTGGTTGGTTCTTCTTGGGCATGGATCGATTCAAATCTATAGTTAAACTATCTGTAAAATCTTTTTTTTTAATTTTTGGATCCGTATCAGGTTTAGATATTTAACATCTGAATAAGATACGAAATATCCAAACTCCATCAAATTTAGTCGAAATCTATCATATATATCTAAAAATTCACAAAATAACTTTAAATAAACTATTAATAATTAAAAATAACAACTTTTAAACTCTAAATTTTACATTGAAAGTTTCATATTAACTAAAAGATGTTCCTCTTACAAAAACAAAACTAAAAAATATTGCAAAAATCATAACAAAGATTGTTAACTGAAAGATATTTCAACTAAATTATAAAATCTTGAATAAAAAAAAAAATATAATGTCGCAAAAAAAAAGAAGAGGAAAAATTCTTTAAAAATATACAGATTAAATTTCTTTTGCTGAAAAATAAACGAACTTTTAGGCTTCCTGAAAAATATACAGACTAATTTTGGTTGTCCATAAAATACATAAATTTTGAATCAGAGTTAACGCCATCTAATGGCATCTTGATGCTATTTAATCAGAGTTAATGTCGTTAAAATCGAGGTGTGAAACCTTCAAAATTTAAAAGTTTATGTATGAACAACCAAAATTAGTCTTTGTAACCTACAAATTTGATATATTTTTTAAGCAAAGGAATTTTTGTTTGTGCATTTTAAGGAATTTTCTATTAGAAATTTAGAAACTTAAAAGCTTTGCGGTAAAGAAAGAGAGGACATAAAAAGTGAATATAATGCAAGGCGCAACTTCGTAACCATTGATGAAGCCGATGTGATAAGTGTAGGTAGGTGTCATTATTTCCTTGGTCATCTTCTGACCATTAATATCTCATCTCCCAAACTAACACTCTTCTTTAACACACACCCACACACAAAAGAAAGCAGGCTTTAATGTTCACGTGAAAAACAGATTGAATTTGGATACTCACAGTAGATTCGGTTTTGGTATCATTATATCACAGCTATAAATATATATGACGCGTACGCTATACCTCCCAAACCGATCTAAGATGAGTTTTGGAGTTCGTCTTCTTTTGTTTCTCATACTAACCTTTCCACTTGTTACATCCTCTGGCCGCAACACTCTTTCTGTTTCAGGTTTATCTCTTTCAAATTAGCTCTTCTTCTTTATGTTTCGACTCTTTAAATTATAACCAAATTTTAATTTTTTTAAATTTATTTGTTAGGAATTGGGAAGACAAGAGTAGCAAGAAGATTATTGATGGTGAGCATGGAGGATTATGGTGATCCATCTGCAAACACCAGACACGATCCCAGCGTTCCTACCAATGCAAAGGCTGACACAATACCTTAGCTAGTACTCTTTTGACTTTTACCTGTTTAGTCTATGTTGAATAAGTATTATGTAATAATAGTAAACCTGTTTTAATAAAGTTGTATGCCCTTCATCTGAATAGCATAAAAAGGCAAAGTCTTGAGAAAACCACGGACCAATCAGTCAATTTGGTAACAAACAGATTGAGTGACCAAAACATGGACATTTTGGCACATAAGCTTTTGACATAACATTATTTCGTGTCTGTACTATGGAGCTTCAGGTTAGGAATTCAAACTTTCTAACCAACGATTACTGAATGCCTGTGACGAATGGTTTCGTCAGGGTTCTGCTGATGAGATCTCTCTACTCGGATCCTCCCCAGAAATCTACCTTCTTATAATTTAGGGTACACCTTCAAAGACCAAACATCGGACTGGATTAGCTTTACTAATAATGACACAAAGCATGTTTCACACAATATCAGCACGAGACTATGTCCTCAAACCATAGAATATGATGTGATACTGTGACAGCGAAAAAAAACTGACAACCATTGCCGCTAACTTCAAAGGCCCGTGATCTTTGCGGATAAGACTAAAGAGGAAGTTACAGAGAAGCCAAGTGGAGGAGTATACATCAGTAGAACAGCTACATGCAGCTACACTTCTCTCAGGATTACAAAAGGTATCATTCAGCAGAAAATGAAAGTCTATGTTTCAAGAAATGATATAGCTAAGAATACAAAAACTATTTGACTAAAAAAAAACTATTTCTGAGAATCTTCAAAACAAGTAGAGGTTTCGCATATAAAAAGCTACAAGCAAACAGATGTCATGAAGAAGTTTTGTGAAAACAAGCACAATATATTTTTATATCCAATACAATAATATAAATTCAAATCTTTACTAGAAGTACAAGAAAATTAATTCATACATTCAAATCTTCCTTGGAAACAGGAATTTTATTCTGAAAGCATACATAAACACTTAAACCCACTAGGACAACTTTAAAGAAGTCACAGTCAACTCTTTCAAACTCATGTCTGAATCACAACTTCTTGTCCCATCATTATTGGGACGTCAATTGCCTTGTGTGGCGGCAAGGGCAACGACACTTTGCTGCCATCGTAGGCCGAGAGGTGAACTCCAATGGCAGCTCTTCCCGATGGATCCATATTGTTGGACCAGCTTGCGTCCCACTCCACTGCTTTTGCGGTCGAGCAAGCCACGGTTGCACCACCAGGAACAGTTAGCCTTGCCGAGTTCTGTGCAAAGAAAAAAACAGCTCAAGTTTTTTTAAATTTGGTAAAAAAACAAAAGAAAAGGTTTCCATTATATAAGAGACTAACTTGTGGGAAGAAACGCTCAAAGATCATTCTGTAATAGTAAGCTTCTTTGGTGAGTGGGGTGTTGTGAGGGAAGATATGTGCAGCGTTCGACATCATCTTGTCATTGACCTAAAAAAGTACATAAATAATCAGATCTAGATGGAAATTTAGCAGATCATTAAGAGATCTTGATTTGTGTAATACGTTTTCAGCAGCATGGGCTTTGAGACCATCGATCCAGCTGTAGCCAACACCATCACTAAACTGCTCTTTCTGTCTGTAGAGAATGTGTTTTGGCAAATAAGGACGTTCTTCATCATCAAAGGCTCTCCTTAAAACCCATTTCTCAATCCTCCCTTCCTCTGGTTTGATCTAAAAGAAAACATATATAAATTTGTCTTAAGCGAGTGTACGTTAGTTTGTGAAAGAATGTATTTGAGGTTTGGTTACCATCTTGGATTCAGGGTCGAGAGACATAGCGGTGTTGATAAACTCTTTGTCCAGAAAAGGAACACGCGCCTCTAAACCAAAAGCAGAGGTAGCTTTGTTGGCTCTTAAACAATCGTACTTGTGTAGAGCCTTGATCTGCAAGTCATGGCATTACAAAAAAAAGAGTTAAAGATCTCTTCTTTTTTTTTGATAAAAAAATATCTCTCCTCTTTAGTGATTTATTTGTGGTTAAAACTAAATGGTTGATACCTTGCGACAAGTTTCTTGATGAAACTCTTTCTTGTTAGGTGCCTTGTGGAAGTAAAGATACCCTCCAAAGATCTCATCTGAACCTTCACCGGATAGAACCATTTTAACCCCTAGAGACTTGATTTTCCGGGACATCAAGAACATTGGTGTGCTAGCTCTAATCGTCGTCACATCATATGTTTCCACATGGTAAATCACATCCTCAATCGCATCAATCCCGTCCTGCACCGTGAAATGGAACTCATGGTGCACCGTCCCCAAATAATCAGCTACTTCCTTCCCCGCCTTCAAGTCAGGCGAACCCTAACAGGAAGAAAAAAATATTGAAATTTAATACGCCCTTCAAATTAAGTATAGTTGTAACATAAAAATTTTATTGCAATTTTTCTATTAATTTATCTTTTTGACCCCTAATTAAATTAAGAAAAACAATAAATATTATGGAATTCTAATAGAAAATAAGGGCTAAAGTTGAACATTTAACTAGTTTTTTTATTTGTGTTCAAAACTCTAAAAGAACATCTAATTTGAAACTAAAGGAGTAACAAACATAAAAAAACACATTGTTGCCAAAAAAAACTCTGTTTTTAAAACAGAGAAACTCTATTCTGAATCTCACCTCAAGACCGACGCAAAAGGAATGGAGCTGAGGACCCCAACGCTTAGCTGCGTTAGTGCCAGCCAAGTGTCTAGCAGTGATGGAGGCAACAAGAGAAGAATCAAGACCACCAGAGAGCAAAACTCCAAAAGGAACATCACTCATCAACCGCTTTATCACAGCCTAAAAGAACAAAAACAAAATTAAAATCTCTCAACCATATATACAAACAAAAGGAGATCTTCAAATGTAAATTTTCTTACGTCTTCAAAGGCGCGTCTAATAGCGAGAGGCTCATAAGGCGTGGAAGGAACAGATTCATTGAACCAAGGAGGATTATACCACTGCTTAAACCCTCCTCCAGATTTGCTTGAATACAAATGACCTGGAGGAAACGCTTCGAAATGCTCACAATCTTCATGTAAGCCTTTCATCTCTGAAGAGATCCACACAGATCCATCTAATCCCCAACCAATGTAGAGTGAAGTGACACCAATCGCGTCACGAGCCACCATGAATGAGTTGTCTCTTGTGTCGAGCAACACAAAGGAGAATATTCCATCCAACATATCCACAAAATTCTCACCATGCTCCTCGTACTATATATTACCAAATCACATCAAACTCAATCAAGAAATGGCAATTTACTTAGGAAATGAAATCACACGTACCAGGTGAGCAATAACGTCACAATCACTACCGGTGTGGAACTTATGATTCTTCAAATCCTTTCTCAGCTCCTCATGGTTATAAATCTCTCCATTCACCTTCCAACAAGGACAGAAAAACTTCAGCTTTTAAAATATCAAAAGAGTCATAATGACTACATGTAGCGTAGTTCATGAAGCGTACCGTGACAACAATGGTCTTGTCCTCGTTAAAGAGAGGTTGATCACCGGAAGCAGGGTCGATGATGGCAAGACGTTGATGGGCCAAATAATTGACCCCGTTTTGATAGATTCCACTCCAGTCAGGTCCTCTGTGCCTCAATCTATTAACCAAAATATTTAAGGGAAAATTGTTAAAAAGATTTTATATTTTCCCGAAAATATCCAACCAGCAAAGAAAGTCACATTTTCTTTTATGTTCGGATATATTTCACATAAACTATTCAAGAGGGAGACGTTTGATTTGTTCAAGCATCATCTTTCTGTCGCGTTTAACAAAAAAAAGGCCAAGAAAAAGAACATAGTAATAATAGTTACAAATGGTATTAGATAACATCATTCTTCATGAAGTCTAGCGTGAAACTAATCATAAAGTGTTTTGCCGATTTTACGTTGTTTTAACGTGAAAAACCAATTATTTTTTTCCTATTTTCAAGAATCCAAAGTTAAGAAAGAAAAGGCATAGGAAAGTTTTCATACCTGCGAGAAAGCTCAAGAACACGAACTCTCTTGGCCTGAGAATCGTCGGAGCATCCTAAAACGGCAAGTATTCCGCACATGTTTCTTGTTCGGTCGAAAAAACTTTTAAAAGAGCAGGAAATGCGTTTTTATCGGTTTTCTTGTTTGATGTCTTTGTTCTCAGCGACCGATAGCTCTATTTATAGAGTCCAAGCGGCGCCGTGATGTCGCGTTTCGTTGTGAATGGGTCATTTGTGGGGCCAATTTTATTTTTACCCCCCCAAACGGATAAGAACCGGATAGCTTTGCCACGTTATATTTTTGCGCCTACTGATCGGTATTTCTTTCTTTTTTTTTTGCCGGTTTTTTCAATGTTAATGGTGAGGCAGCTACGGGTTAGGGTATCCGGCTGAGTCAGCAATGAATAGATACTTATTTGGCGGTGTAAATTTAAATGGACACTTCCGAATGATTCAAGTCGTACACGTGGTATAAGTAGGATGGTTGATCTTGGATAAGCATTTTGTTATCTTAAAACATATAAAATTCAGATGAAATGTTTTTGTGTATTATTAATTTAGAAATATATAAACTTAAGAACCAAACTAATCTCTAGTGAGAAATGATATCCAAGGATATATAGTAAATTCTCCCCGGCATGTAAATTGACCAAAACAATCGACGTATTTTAAAATTGTACATTTGGTATAAATAAATTTCTAAATAGAAGTGAAGTTTATGGATAGAGGTTCTTTTCGTGTCTGTAAATAAATTGAAAATATGTATTCACCTGGATATCCAAAATAACGTGACTTAATTTCGTGTATCAAGTAAATCAAATTTAAAACATGTTGGCGTCTCAAATTTGTTTTTTACCATATACTTGACCAAAAGATTTCATATGGAAATGATTTTTTTTTTCAGATGGAAATGTTTTAAAAATAAAATGCACACATCTAAATTTTCTGAATTTTTTTAGCCGATCTCTTTTTATTTGTGGTGTCGCGATGGGTTTCACCAACTTAACTTCTGTAAATATTTGAAATTTTGGAAAATAGTCTACATATAAAACAGTTAAAAGAGAGATCTGCATGAATTTTTTTTTCTAAAATTTTAAAAATACTTTATCAGTATACAGCTAAATTTAGCTATAAAAAGCCCCCCCCCCCCAAAAAAAAAAAAAAAACTATATCACTAGCATACAAGTGAAAAAATGGTTATGATAAAGTAATAATATAAAAATAGCAAAGAAACTGCACTTTGTACAGAAAATATAAAATTTTCCACAAGATTAAAACAGATCATTGGGACATGGATTTTTGTTAAGACGCTTCAGATTTTGAGGAATATATGTATACCGAAAATAAATTACGGCTTTTCAAAAGTTATGAGAGAACTTCAGCTTAGTCTCATACATGTAAGCTGCCACTTTATTCCTTTTTGATCAATCAATTTAAAAAAAAAAACATTCATACTTGATAAAAACGAATTAGTTTGTATCATAATGTTCAGAAATTTATACGACATATATATATATATATATATATATATATAT
>JABAYD010031228.1:0-10294 GCA_014822095.1 Diplotaxis tenuifolia
AGTTTACACATGTGGCAATCTTAAATGTATAATCGAGACGTGTCGCAATCTTGTTAATTATTAACTTTGAAGAACCAAACTTTATATAATAAGATTTGTAACATTTTAGAAAAAGTCCAAATTTAAATGACAACTTGTATTATTAGATAAAAAAATGACTTTGTTTTAGTAGAATATATAATTATTGGAGATACTAAGCAGACCTATTTGAGAAATTTAATCAGAACGCTGTTTAAAACTGAGATTGCGTTTTGTACTACTGGACTATGAGTATTTGCGATGACGTATCCTATAAAACACAGCTTTATTAACTTTTGACAGATTACAACTTCTTTTTCTAAACACTCTTCTTTTTGAATTAAATGTTAAATTAATTCCAAAAAAAAAACATTTTGTACAAAACAGCTAAGGTTTCTCATTTTTTTTTTTTACTTTTCTGATTTTTTTTTAAAAATAATAATTAAAATCGGACTAATCGCAGGCCGCCACGTGGTCATGCCCCTGCGAACAGTGCTAGAGCAGTTTCTCATCTCAGGATTTCTATCAACTGTTTTGACAAATTATTGGGACCCATATATTAATTTTTTTGCCCAGAAACCATTGAGAGAAACCTCAATAATTGTTCTCTAAGATCGAAGTCAGAGCCTCCCTTTGAATGGAATTAAGTTGACCTATCTCGCTTTTTGGTGCTCAAGGTTTGTGTTGCCAAGCCATAGTCTAAGTCCAGAGTGAAGAGTGAGTTCTATTTCTAACATTCTTGTCGATTATGTGAGCTTCCTGTGTCCAAGGGGTTGCAACGATTGTTCCTCTCTCGCCATTGAATTCCTTGTGGTGGAGAAGAGCCATGATGCCTTCCCAATCCAACCTGAACTTCTGGCCGAGAAAGTTTGACATGATCGGCGTCCAAATGTTCTCCGCTTAGCTACACTCAAAGAAGAGATGATTACGGGTTTCTCGTGGTGATCCACATAACACACAGTCTGTGTTTTGTCTCTGGCTCCAACTTTCCATACGATCTCCTCTGGACAACCTGTTTTTCAGATATGTCGCTTTAGTAAAGAAACTAGATTTAAATTTATCTCCTTTGTATCTCCATAGAGCAAGATCCTTCTCTGCTCTGCATTTGCATGTTGCTTTGCTTTCTATATCTGTGGCCACTGTTACGTATAGAGGTGTGCCAAGATCAATTAATCCTCTTGAGCCTGTAATATCAAACAAGCAGCCCAGAGAAGACCAGCAATCATACCAGAAAGAGGTCTTGCTTTCATTGCCAACGTCCACTCTAAAGTGCAGTTTTGCTGTATCTCAGATATTTTATAAGCTTCTTCCACATCCATGAGCCCTTAGTTGGTTGATCCCTTACTGTCCAGAACGATTCCCCCCTATCAGAACTATAAACATGAGTTTTTTGTAGACTTAAGCTTGTAGATAACTTAGACTTCAAGTTATCCTAATGAGATTAGGATTAGAAAGATTTAGAGTTATCTTAAAGTTGTATTTATCTAATGAGTTTAGATATATCTATATGAGCTACATATAAGGAGGTGCAAAAGTGTGGCACAACTTGTGAGAGTTCGATAGCTTAAGCTTTTGAGGATTGTTTCTTGAGCTTTAATAAAGTGAATACTTTGTTTGAGATATATTTGATCTTGGTGTTTTACAATTCAATACGTGGTATCAGAGCTTAATAATTAAGTTTGTAAACAGAGATCAAAGGCGTTTCAAAGATGGGAGATAAAGGCCTAATTACAACGACAAGTAAACCAAAGGAGATCAGCCACTCAAGTATTCAATGTCCAATGCTCAACGCCACAAATTACATGGTGTGGAGCATTCTCAAGGTGCACAAAGCATGGGAAGAGACAGGGACATGAGATAGTGACAAGAATGACATGGCTCGAGCGTTGCTGTTTCAAAGTGTACCTGAATCATCGCTATTGACGATAAGTAATTTAGAGACAGCAAAAGACGTATGGGAGGCCATAAAGGTGAGGTATGTGGGAGCTGAGAGAGTTCTAGAGGCTCAGCAGCAGACATTGATGGATGACTTCAATAAATTGAAGATGAAAGACAGAGAAATAGTTGACGATTTCGTCTAAATCATCATTCTTGGAAGTTGTTATCAATGAACCCAAACTGGTGAAAAAGTTCTTGAGCAGTCTTCCGTGCAAGAAGTCCATTATCATTATAGCTGCTCTCGAACAAGTACTCTATCTTAACACCACGACTTATGAAGACATAGTGGAAAGGTTGAAGGCTTATGAAGAGAGGATTAAAGAGGATGAGCCAAAGGAGGATCAAGGCAAACTCTTGTATGCCAATATGGATTCACAGAACCATCAACCATCCTACGGTCGAGTAAGATGACAAGTTGGAAGGTTTAACAGAGGTAGAGGACGTGGACGTCATAACAATCAAAGAGATTGGAAGGATGGTAGACATGCGAGTAAAGTGGTCTTCTTCGGGTGTGACAAAACAGGGCATTATGCTTTTAATTGTCCCGACAGGTTACTTAAGCTCCAAGTAACCCAAGAGAATGATGACGAGAGCATTCATGAGGCTGAGGAGTTAATGGTGCATGAGACCGTGCATCTTGATGAGGGAGAAGTGGTGTCTAATAGTTATGAGACCGTCAATGAAGCTGAAGAGATTTCGTGGTATGAGGCTGAGGAGCTAATGACACAGGAGGTTGTGTATCTTAATGAATACAAGGTAGTGCCTAGTAAGCTTGAGAAAGGCAATGATGGAGACGACATGTGGTACCTTGATAACGGAGCAAGTAATCACATGACGGGAGTTCTGGAGTACTTCTCAGTACTCGATGAGAAGATCACATGCAAGGTGAGGTTTGGTGACGACTCGCGTATCGACATTAAAGGGAAAGGCTCCATTGTGTTCGTACTTAAGGACGGCAAGAGAAAGACTCTGACGAATGTCTACTACATACCAAACCTTAAGAGTAACATTGTCAGTCTAGGCCAAGCTACAGAGTCTGGGTGTGATGTGAGAATGAGAGGAGACTACCTGAAACTGAACGATCGAGATGGGAATCTATTGGTCAAAGCAGCTAGATCTAAGAATCGCCTGTACAAGGTAACTTTAAAGGTTGACTATATCAAGTATCTTCATCACGCAAGCCTTAGTGACGACTCCACTATTTGGCACGCGAGACTTGGACACGTTGGCATTGATACCATGAAAGTCATGGTGAAGAAGAGCCTAGTTACTGGTATACAAGACTTAGGGCTTGAGAAGGAGATATGTCAAGCTTGCATGATGGAAAAACAGACACGCCAATCGTTTCCAAAGGCAACAAGTTTCAGAGCAACTTAAGTCTTGGAGCTAGTACACGGAGATCTTTGTGGGCCGATCTCACCTCCGACACTAGCAAAGAATAGGTATATCTTTGTGCTGATAGACGATCACAGTCAATACACGTGGAGCATTTTGATGAAAGAGAAGGGAGAATCATTTGAAAAATTCAAGAACTTCAAGTCCATTGTGGAGAAAGAGACAGGAAATAGCATCAAAATGTTTCGATCAGACAGAGGTGGTGAGTTCACATCACTTGAGTTCAAGGAGTTCTGTGATGTACGTGGGATATCATGTCACCTAACAGCACCAGATTCTCCGCAGCAGAATGGAGTAGTGGAGCGACGTAATAAGACACTTATGGAGATGACAAGGAGCACTATGAAGCATATGTCTATACCGAATTATTTGTGGGGTGAAGCAGTGAGGAACTCAATGTATCTTATTAACCAAGTAGCAACAAGAACACTGAAGGATCTAACACCTTATGAGTCTTACAAGAACAAGAAACCTAATGTTGAGTATCTCCGCGTATTTGGCTGCGTTTGTTACGCTAAGAACGAAACTCCACACCTGAGGAAGCTGGAAGATCGATCAAGAGAGCTGGTACATCTGGGAATTGAGACGGGATCAAAAGCCTAAGACTGTACAACCCCAATAACCGCAACATTACAGTAAGCAGAGATGTGGTATTTAAGGAAGAAACAAGTTAGGATTGGGATGACGCTGAGAAAGAGAAATCACTAGAGCAAGGAGTGATTACTCTTCATCCAAACGAGCATGATGTGAGTAGTAGTGGTAATGAAGAGTCTGTTGAGAATAGTGATGAAGAAGAAGAAGCAGAAACAGAGGATCCACAACCACTAAGACGATCTGAAAGACAAAGAACGAAACCAAGGTACTTGGATGACTATGTTCTTGTATCTGAGATCATTGAGACAAGAGAGAATACTTCTCTTGATTAACGAAGAGCCATGGGACTGAAACGAGGCTAAAGGTGAGAAAGTCTGGAGAGAAGCATGTGAAGAGGAGATAAGCTCGATAAGGAGGAACAAAACATGGACTCTTGTGGAGTTACCAGATGGATGTAAAGCTATAAGACTCAAGTGGGTCTTCAAGGTGAAGAGGAACGCAGATGAGAGTGTCAGTAAGTACAAGGCTAGACTTGTTGCTAAGGGCTATGTACAACGTCATATGATCGACTACGAGGAAGTGTTTGCCCCCGTTGCAAGACTTGAGACGATCCGGGTGATTATCGCATTAGCTGCTTCAAGTGGATGGGAGGTACATCACCTCGACGTAAAAACAACTTTTCTCTATGGAGAATTGCAGGAGGAGATCTATGTTTCTCAACCTGATGGTTTCAAAGTTAAGGGTAGTGAGAACAAAGTGTATAAAATTCATAAGGCTCTTTACGGTCTGAAGCAAGCCCCTAGAGCCTGGAACATAAAGCTCAAGTCTATTCTTAAGAAGCTGCATTTTTCGAAGTGTTCTAAAGAGCCCTCACTCTTCCACTGCCGAACGAAGGGATCTATCTTGCTTGTAGATGTCTACGTTGACGATCTACTAGTCACATGAAGCAACCAAGAAGCAATACTGGGGTTTAAGTCTGAGATGTCAAGCAAGTTTTAGATGACTGATTTAGGAAAGCTTACCTACTATCTCGGAATTTAGGTACTGCAGCTAGATGAAGGGATTATGTTAAAACAAGAACGATATACGTTAAAGATTTTGGAGGAAGCAGGGATGAGTGAGTGTAATGCAGTTCATGTTCCAATGGACTCAAACCTTAAGCTGTCCAAAGCCGAAGAAAAAGAAGGTGTCAATGACAAGGAGTTTAGAAGGAACATCGGTTGTCTTAGATATCTGATACACACACTACCTGACTTGGATCATTGTGTAGGAGTATTATCACGATATATGCATGAGCCTAAGGTCTCACACGGAGGACTGATGAAGCAGGTTTTGCGATATTTGAAAGGGATGAGTTCTTTTGGTGTCTTTTACATGAGGGACAGCAGAGAGAAGGGACTTGTTGGCTACAGCGACATCAGATACAATGTAGATCCAGATGATGGGAATAGTACAATAGGGCACATTTTCTATTTGAATCACTGTCCTGTTACTTGGAGCTCACAGAAGCAGGAGATCGTAGCTTTGTCATCTTGTGAGGCCTAGTTTATGGCGGCTACTGACGCTGCCAAACAAGCTATTTGGTTGCAGGATCTTCTCAGTGAGATCATGGAAGTTGAAGTGGAGAAAGCAGTCATACACATTGATAACAAGTCAGCCATTGCGCTCACTAAGAACCCCGTCTTTCACGGACGCAGTAAACATATCCACACAAGGTTTCATTTCATAAGGGAGTGTGTGGAAGATGGACTCGTAGACATAGAGCATGTGGCTGGCACGGTACATAAGGCTGACATATTGACTAAGGCACTAGGAAGGGTCAGATTCAAGGAGATGAGGGACCTTATTGGAGTTGGAGATATGAAGAAAGGGGTCTACAAGCTTAAGGGGGAGATTGTTGACTTAAGCTTATAGATAACTTAGACTTCAAATTATCCTAATGAGATTAGGATTAGAAAGATTTGGAGTTATTAAAGTTGTATTTATCTAATGAGTTTAGATATATCTATATGAGCAATATATAAGGAGGTGCAAAAGTGTGGCACAACTTGTAAGAGTTCGATAGCTTAAGTTTTTGAGGATTGTTTCTTGAGCTTTAATAAAGTGAGTACTTTGTTTGATCTTGGTGTTTTACAGTTCAATATTTTTGACTCAAGTTGTCTAGGTAAAAAGGTTTTTTTTGCAAAAAAAAAAAAAAATTGTCAAGGTAAAGTGTCAGAGTTACATAATCTACATCAACAGGTCTGATCCATGAAATCTGAAAACTACAAAACATGTAATAAACTCAGAAAGTTAAACTGCAGTCCTGATCCTCCTAAACAAGTCTGAGAATTCAAATCCACCATCTTAGCAGTCATATCAGTGGCACATGACCACACATTGATGGGTCATGACAGAGTGCTTGAGACATCTCTAAAACCACAAGAGTCCTAACTCAGGAATTCGAGCTGGTTCTAAATCTGATGACTGATTGATTTTGAATTGGAAAAATGGTCATTTTAATTACCAAATTTAGTTGAAAAACATGAACTTTCTCTTAAACCATTTAAATCACTAATTTAGTTTGAATAGTCACTTTGAATATCATCTTAATTTGACTAAGCCAAATAAAGACGACGAACTCGGGTACCAGCTTGATTAGACGGAGTTAATCACTGTCTCTAAACTCTACTAAGTCCAAATGACGTCGTTTTGATTTTTTAAAAAATTGTATCTAAAAAAAAATTGAACCCGTAACCAAAGATACATATATTGCAAACCCGAACCACTAGACCACTTACAATTTTGTTAACTTAAATAACTACTAATAGATAAATTATTTATTTATTAATCTATATTTGGTATAATATATAGCATATGTTTAATAACTAGTAATATATAAAAATTATTGTGGTAATGTCAAAAATAGAAAAAGAGCAATTAATAAATCAGTTAGAATAAGTGAAAATAAAGAAAGAAAAGATGTGACAAATCTGTTGAAAATATGATTAGTTGTATTTTATATTTCAGTTTGAATAGGCTAAATATATATATATATTCTATTAAAATAGAGCTCTAAAAATATATTATAAAATAGTCCTAGGTTAACCATTTATTTAGCAATTTAACAAATTAACCTAAAAATATTCATGTATTAAATTTATAATAAATATAAATAAGATTAACATCTAAATAAAATATTGATAAAAGATTTCTATCTAAATCCTAACAGATTCTTTGTGTCTTTGGATAATTAATTTTGGAATGAATAATATAGTCCAAATGTTTTAAAAGTTAAATTTAAAATTTTATACATAAAAATAAAATAAAAATATTTTTCTTGTGCACAATTTTATGTACAATTGCTAATGGTAATAATAAAACATAAAACTGAAATATAATATATTAAATAAAATAATATCTTTTCAAATATTGTGTTAACTAATTTATTTTAGTACATATCAACATTTCGATAATATAAATTTAAATAGCATTTCTTATAAAATTAATAATAAAAATAAAAAATTAATGTTTATAAGTTAAAATTTAATATGCTGTTACATCTTTAAATAAACAAAGAAACAAAACAAATATTGGTTAATATATGAATAGTGAAATTTTAATAAAAACAATTTTCAACGAATATAAAACTTAATTTTTTCATATAACAAAAAAATAATATAAAATATATAACTATAGTTTATTTTATATTATAAATATTAATTTTAAAATTTAAAATATATTCACGCGAATGCGTAGGTTCAATCATAGTTTTTTTTTTAAGTAATCATCCTATAACTAGAAACCAATCACACACGTGATTAAACTGAAATAACTCACTAAACCAAACCCGCTTATCCAACTTTACATACCTGAATCCTTGGTTTCATCTCCCAAAAACAAAAAAAAAACAAAGAAAAAGAACGAACCCTAACATCGAAATCACCGAAATCTTTGACGTTGAGAGGAGATTTTTGAGAGGTTTTTGCTTGATTACATCCGAGAATCGATGTCTGTTGTGTCATCTCATAGAGTTCCTTCTCTTGTTGATGAAGAAGCTATGGAGCGAAACGCGTATCTTCCGGAGGATTTGCTAGTGGACATATTCTCAAGGGTTCCACTGGCATCACTAGCAAGATTTCGATCGGTATCCAAACGATGGAAAGCTCTCATCAACTATGTGAGATTTGAGAAATCGTCTCAGATCATGTTGATTAATTCTAGGGTTTATCTAGTGAGCATTAATTTCCTTGGAGATCAAGACAACATCGTAAACATAACAAGTCAGTTTAGCCTCAAAGATCCTCTTTCAAACTCTTCCAAAGAAGTCAATATTCGTGAAGTTTTTCACTGCCAAGGCTTGTTGTTATGCACCAGTGAAGACAATAGACTAGTGGTTTGGAATCCATGCTTAGATGAAACCACTTGGATCAAACCAAGAAGTTACTACGAGAGATCTGACATCTTTGCTCTAGGTAAATCCTCATGCAACACTTACAAAATCTTGAGGATTGCTCTACATTCACCAGCTGGGCCTGCTTTTGAATTTATGAAGCCACGACTATATGAAATCTATGACTTTACCTCTAACTCATGGAGGGTTGTACATGATGAGACTAGAGACTGGTCCACTCTAGGGTTAGGGCGTCGTGGCACGTGTGTGAATGGAAATACTTACTGGCTTGCTTTTAGTTCAAGTGAACACCAGTGGATGGATATCTTACTGAGGTTTGATTTTTCAACAGAGAGATTCACAAGTATGTATAATCCTTCTTCTGGCAGCACTTTTGCTTTGTCTGTGACAAGAGAAGAGCAAAAAAAACTTTGTATGTTAGCTTGTGTTGCTGACGATGTAGATGTGTGGATGTCAACCAAGATTGATGAGAGCACAGGAGCCATGTCGTGGTGCAAGTTTCTAACAGTGAAGCGAGTCTATAACAACCAATGGATGTTTTTAACTGGGATGAATTTCTTGGTGGACGAGGAGAATAAAGTTATAGTGTGTCCTGGTAAATCTTTGGACTCTGACAGATTCTTACACATTGTGGGAGAGGATAAATGTATACAAGTGAAGCAGCATGATGCAGGATCTAGATGCTCACTTCTCCTCAGCTATGTTCCCAGTCTGGTCTCTGCTTCAAATCCAACAAGGTTCTTTGGGTAGTAAGTGCAAGGAAAGTGCCAAGTCCTAATGATATTTTATAAAAATAATTGTTGGTTTTGCTACTTTTATTAACTGTTGATTTTTTTTATTTGAGTTTAGTATCTCTTACTTTTACATAACCTAAAAGGAACAAATAGTGTTTTTGGTTAGGTAAGCTGAAAAAGAGTACAGTGAAATCATGAAAATAAGAGGAGGCAAGTTTAGGGCTGGGATTTCGGGTATTCGGTGACAAGACCCATTCAGTCCAAGATAAATCGGATATAGAGAAACTATACCCAAATAGTACGTGCTAATATTTCAGTTCGGATCCGAGTTAGTTCCAGGTTAAAACCGAACCAGTCCATTTCAGATCAGATCCAGTTCAAGTATTCGGTTTTGGTTAAAAATTCACAACGTTTTCTCCTTGGATTGATCCTTCCGAGTCGCTTGCATAATCACTGGTAACCTCCTCCTCAGAGACATCCATATTGGGGATCAAACCTCTTCTTATATTTCTAGCTTCAGGCCAACTCCTATAATCCAATGAAATTATTAAAGAGTTAAAAAGTCATGAATATATGGACCTGCTTCATCACTCATATGTCACTTACTATAATATAGTGTTCCAAGTTCACAACATTTGAAGAAAAAAGTAAATCAATTATTTTCATCGCTCGATGATAAAAAGAGGGCACTGTTACAAAATAAACACGAATGGTGATTATCTAATAAGAATGCAAGAAACAACACACATCACAAGGAAAATGGATTACAATGCAACGTAATCTTGTATTCATCACTAATCTGCTAATCTTGAAAAGAACAATAAATTAATCACTAATCTGCAAACTTATATTTTCACAGAGCTTGGAACATAACAGCCCACAAGATTGTAAAGCCGTGAGTATGAAAGATTCAATGAGATCCACTTCTCCAATGTATATATCGCCACTCTCCACATCAATGATGTTATGACTTGAACGATCTGTTGCAATTATCAAAAACTACAAAGGTCTTCTCCTCGTTGATCAAGAAACTCCCACACAGAGAACGACAATTGAATCTCAACGTTTCAATTTTGTTGTGAATGTCATAGAGATTGATGCTAATCAAATAATCCTTGCAACCTCCGGTGATCACAAGAACCTCTTTTTTTTATCGTTGTGATGCTGCTGCTTTTTCAGTGTGCTTCTTTGTTGGGTCCCTCCTAGATGGAGAGGACCAAGT
>JABAYD010031231.1:0-16415 GCA_014822095.1 Diplotaxis tenuifolia
TGACTAAGAAAAAATCCAGGCTAACATGCATATTTTCTTTTGTAAATGCTTAATAGGGTAATATGTGTTTTAAATCTATATTGCAACTATTAATAATACTTACAGCATTTTAATATATATACAAATATGATCCTAATAATTTGCATGAGAGAGCGTGCGTTAATGCTGTTTTTAATGATCATTATAAATAATATATTATTATTTATATTTGGGCAAATCTTCAAAATAACTCTTTTCTAAGTTTATATCACAAAAATAGTCTTTAAAAACTAAAATGACCAAAATAACATTTTTTATTTTGAAAATTTTTAAGTTTTTAAAAAAAAAATTAAATTGAAAATCATTTCCCCAAAGCCTCATTCCTCAACTCTAAACAAAAAAGTCTAAGATTAGTTAACCAAAAGGGTAAAAAAAATAATTTATAAAATATTTAAGTGGTATTTTTATTCTTAAATATTATATTTGTGACAAAAACTTTTTTAATACTATCCTAGTTTTTTTCTTTTTGTATTTTGGATTTATAATATCTTTTTGCGTTGTGAATATTTTTTATCATACTTTTGAACTCTTTCATAAATAATTTTATTACTATTTACTTATTGTTAATAGTCATTTCATTTATCTGAATATTAATTTTAAAACAATGTTTGTATTTTTATAATTTACCATTTTAGTGCTTTTTCACATATATATGTAGATGGTGGAGAATCTTCTTCATATATTATATAAAAACATTGCTTAAACTTAGATCTAGATTGTTTTATTTTAAGTTTTTACTCATTATATATTTCTTACTAATCTTTGTTATTTCTCAGAACAAGTGAACGCATTCACTATTGTTGGTGACTGTTTTGGACCATGTACTGATGTTTGTGAACAAATTTGCAAGTCAAAAGGTTATAAAGAATCGTTTTGTGGATCTTTTAGAGACAAAACTGGTTGTTGCTGCAGAGCACCAAAGAAACAAATATTTAGGAAATCCGATAAAGTCAACAATTAAATGTAGAATGTTTATTTTTACTTTGTATGATCATTAAAAACATCAAATAAGGTTTTAAATTATATCACCTATTGGTGAATCATGAAGGATCTGACGCTGGCTTGAGAGTGATCTATCTTTTTTTTTTTACATTTTATGTTATGGTACCTACTGATTCTATGATTTTTTATTACAAGTATGGCTCATTGTGTTTCTCTTTAATATGGCAATGGTGCTAGAACACAATATTATGCATTTAAATGCAATCAAAGCGTTAGAAAAAGTATAGTTTTATTACATTTATCATACTATTAATTGATAACATGAATTAGTGAAAATTTTATAATTATTGCATTTAAATGAGATGAAAGCGTTAAAAATAAATTTTACATTTATCTTATTATTAATTAAGAACAAGCTTAAGTGAAACGTTATAATTTCATTGACTGATTAGCCTGATATTGTGACTCATTAAATATGTCCAGTCATACGTGAATCATCATTAATTTTCTCTAAACTTGTTGATATGGCTAATATAGAATTAGCTCCCGCAAACTTATTTTTAATTACTACTTTCTCAATATCGGTTTGTCTTGGTCTTTCTTATGGTTATCCTAATCAAAACTTGCTGGATTTTTATCCTCTACTTTCGATTTGGTTCCAACTTTTTTGTGAAACCATATTGTATGTTTTCGAATCATATTATTATTTTATTGAATATACATATACATGTCTATGGTTTAATAATATGGCATTGTACGTAAGTAATATATGCCATTTGTTACACAAAATTTGATAAATGTGATTCCAGTATAAAGTGGATGTTATGTTATTTCTGGATTAGGGTTTAGTTTTTATATGTTTAGATTTATTTTAGGGTTTAGGGTTTAGGTTTTTAATGTTTATGGTTTATTTGGGGGGACTAATAAGAGGGATCATGGATAACAAAGGGAATATTTCAGAGATCTCTAGTCTCACTTCTCTTGAGAAGACACAGAAAGCAAGAAGATTACGGTTTATATAAATTATTGAGAAAATGGCGAAAACGTGTGGAGATCTTATGCATATAACCTAGCTGGTGAATCAAAAGGAGTTCCAAGGAAATGGATGAAGAATATGACTCATTCGACATTGGAAGCTATTAGTCTGACTCTAAATTGGTTTCTTGTTCAGGTTGGTGAAGTTTAGAAGAAGTGAAATCTATAGAAAACAGTTCCTTACTTATAAAGCAAGGCATCCATGAACAAAAAAAACTTGTTACATCACAGCCTCCAAATGCTTCATTTGATGGTAAGAATTAATTTTCTTGAACATGACTCTTCAACACTAGATGCTTTTTTGTATCTCCAGTTACACCATAGTTGTCAACCATAATAAACATAACATTCCTAGTTGATCCTTTTTTTTTATTGCCATCATCATATAGCCTAAGATTTATATAATCAGACAAACATACTTTGATATCTGCTATGTAAATAAATCTCTTAAGTTGAGTTAAAAACATAAATACCTTCCATAAGTTTAAAGCAGAAAGACCTTCCAGTAAATCGTTTAAGCAATACATATTTTACAGCATTCTTGGGTTTAAATGAAAGTCCTCATACTTGTCGGAACAGAGTTAACCAATATTAACTCATACCGTCCAAAGTCTCTGGTCTATTGACTGCAAATGTCAAAAAAATGCATATGCTTCCTTAACTTCTTTAACGACTTTTCCTCTATCTAAAAGTCTGCAGATACAACAGTGTTACATTTATTCCTTGTTGATTTATATACAAAACATAAGAAACATTTACACCGAAAATGTGTCAATAATGGTAGCAAGAATAGGGTCACAAAACCATTCAAAAGGGAAAGTGGTGTAAAGTATCAGCAGAGGGATGTTTAAACCAAACTATTAACTACATATTTATATATTGTTTTTCCTAATATCATATGTACAATATAAAATATCAAAAAAATTATGGACTAATTCGACTCCATGAATTAAATTTATAAATAATTTTAGAAAATTAACTGTTTAGCAATGCATGTTAATATTATCAGAAACATTTGACTATATTAATTCCTAATTTGATAAAATTATTTTTATGTACAACTTTTCACATGAATAATATTGTACTCATGTTTTATATAACTTTTACATATATTTTTATTAAATTTTTATTGTATTTTACATGCTTAATGTATATTCATTTGACAATAATAATATTCATAAAAATGGTATTATTTACAGAAATTTTATTATTCAATATATAAAAATACTTATTTGTAAAACTAGTAAAAGTTATATGAAATTTTATTATTATTATTATTATTATTAAAAAATATTTACATATAAACATTAATAAAAACGTATTTGAAACAACCACTAGAGATTTTTTTTATTTGCTTGCTACTCCTTGTTTTTGCTTTGACTCAATCTCTGGCATACCTAAATGAGGACGATCACCCCTGATTAAGATAAGTTATCGAAATCTCCTTTGGAACTGATTGATATTGGAACTTCATTCCCTATATCGTGTGTAGTTTATAAAAATCCTGATTACAAAACCTTTTGATGACTATTAGTCAAGAAAAATTATCAGTATTAATCTAGTGGATTTTTGAAGTGCCTCTGATAATGAATCATGATCAGTTTTAACTGCAACCATTAGGAAAACCAGCGTCTTCACTAGTGGTTGCGACCTCTGCAAGCAAATCAATGGCTCTCTTCCTCGAAGACTCATCAGAAGAATAGAAATGAAGGTTTTTACATCACAAGCTCTCAATGCTTCATTTGATGATAAGAATTCATCTTCTTGAATTTGAATTTCCTTCAACTGTAAATACTTTTTTTTGTATCCAGTTACACCATAGTTTTCACCCATATTAACAGCATAACATTCCTTAGTTGATCCTTTGTTATTGTTATCATCATATGACCTAAGTTTCATATAATCATACAAACATATTTTGACAGCTTATATGTAAATAAATCTCTTGAGCTGGGTTAAAATCAGACAGACCTTCCAAAAAATCGTTTGAGTAATACATATTTTCCAGCATTCTTGGGTTCACATGAAACTAAACCTCTAGTTTTCAGAACAAACTAAACAAATATTCACTCATACAGTCAGTCTTTAGTTTACTGTAAACGTCAAAACAACTGCATCTGCTTCCTTAACTTCTTTAACGACTTTTCCTCTATCTTCCCATCTATAGAGGCGACAATGTAACATGCATCTCTTTGTTGATGTTAATATATATAAATCATAAGAAACATTTATCTTGAAAAAGTGTTGATGATGGTAGCAAGAATAGGGGAACCGAACCATTCACAAGGTAAATTGGTGTAAGGTATCAGAGGAGGGGTGTTATAAGCAAAATGTTAACAACATACAAAGAATAGGGTCGCAAAACCATTCAAAAGGGAAAGTAGTGTAAAGGAACAGAGGAGAGATATTTTAAGCAAACTTTCCATAACATATTTTTATATGTTTTTTGTTATGTCAAATGTACAATATACAATATAAAAATGAACTAATTCAATTCCATTAAAAAATTAAAAATACTTTGTATGGCAATTTTGTTTAAAATTATCACAAAAATTTGTCTATAATCAGTCATAATTTATTAATAAATTGTTAGTACAAAATTTCACATTTTAATTGATACTTTACTCATGTTTTATATAACTTTTACTTATATTTTTACTAAAATTTTCTTAAAGTTTAAATATAAACGTAAAATTTATGTTCATTTGATAATAATAATAATATTCATAAAAATTGTATTATTTATAGAAATTTTATTAACCAATATAAAATGCTTATTTTTAAAATTTGTTAAAGTTCTATAAACATTTATAATTTTATGAATATCATTACTATTATTACTATTTATTATTATTATTATTATTATTATTATTATTATTATTATTATTATTATTATTATTATTATTATTATTATTATTATTATTATTATACAAGTTAAGTTTACATATAAACATTAATAAAAACATACTTGAAACCACCACTAGAGATCTTTTTATTTGCTTGCGGCTCCTGTTGTTCTTTGACCCAATCGCTGATATACCTAAATGAGGACAATCAGCCGCGGTCAAGATTAGTTACCAAAATCTCCTATTCTGGAACTGATTCATATTTGAGCTTCAATCTCTATATATTGTGTAGCCTATAAAAACCCATACTAATTTTAATTTATGATTTCAAAACCTTTTGATGATTATTACTAAAGAAGAATTATATGTATTACTCAGTGGATTCTTGAAGTCCCTCTGGGAATGGTAAGGATTTTTCCTAATCCTATCAGATCAAAGTAATATTTAAGATTTTCAATCCAATTCTAAGTCATTTTGAAACAATGAGAATACAAGGAATAAACTTAATCTAAGTGCAATCAATATGGTAATGATGAGAAACAAGTAACAAGTCACTAAGCAACAAGGTAACAAACTTTTAATCAATTGAGATAAGAGAACCTATGAGCAAGGGTATTGACCTTGAGTGATCATGTTCTAATATAGAGTGCTAAAACAAATAATCAATCGAGTTCTATAGGCCTAGACACAATCTCTAAACTAGTTCTTTGCAAGATAAGAGTTTATTTGCTTTCAATCATCAAACATCAAATGTCTTTGGTTTAATTCAAGAAAGCAAACATTAAGGATAAGTCTAATAACCATCTAATCACCTTAATCATCAAATGTCTTTGGTTTAGCAAGCAAAGAGCATTATCACTTTGGTTCAGACATTTCATCGAACACCTTTCGGACATGGAATGTGTAAGGATCAATCCTAGAGTGATCAAGTCTATAATAGCATTAAAATCAAGTAATAAGAGTAGAATAAGAAGGATCTAACATTATACACTCTAGATCATCACCTAATCACTCTAGCCCACAAGTTCAAAGAGAGTCTACTCACTAATCACCATGTTTAACCTTAAACCCATGATGGTTTCACGATTAATCATGTTAAGAGGATGAAATAGACTCAAATTACTCAAGAAAGAAAGATTAAATTACTGAATGATTCAAACTTTCTCCAAAATAGGGTTTTGTTTAGAGAGAAAACAAGATATTATTCATTTTAGGTCTAACAAATATTTATACTAAGCTAAAACTCACGACACAGCCGCAACCTCTTCTTGGCCGCGACATTGGCCCGCGATGCACACATTTTGGCTGTGGCCTCCTCTTCCCGCGAATCAGCATGCGAAACATCCCAGTCCAATTTGTCGAGACATGATCGCGACCACCATTAGCCCACGAAATCTGCATGCAGGCGATGTCAGGAGGCTGCGGTGCCGTCGCCCGCAACCTTCATATCCCGCGAAGCAGCTCGTGAATTCTCCCTATTTATCGGTCGCGGCCTGCTTTCTCCCGCAAAGCTACCCCGCAGCGATTGACTGCGACTGCACCTTTCTACATAATTTTGAATGCTTTGTGACTCTTTAAACTCCAAATCATGACTAGCACCTCTCCAAACCTGTAAACACACAAATGCTATGCAATGCAACCTAAAAAAACTTAAATGCTACTCTAAATGATCAATATATACACAAAATGATGGTTAAGATCATGCAAATATACAATATATCAACTCCCCCAAACCAGCTTTTTACTTGTCCTCGGGTAAAGTTTCAACAACATCAAAGGGAGAGAGATTTGAAAATGGAAGTTCATACTTAAAAGATACACTTCCTAGCCTTTAACATCACATCCTAATCTAGCATAGCAAACAACATGAACAAACTCTCTAGTGCACTCTATCTTCTCAAGGCCTATCAAGACTCTTATGCCTTTACACAAGTTACAATGCTCATCAACTAACAAGTCTTTTCAACCAACTTTCACATTCACTTAAGCACAAGATAACTAGGTGAATTCTTGCAAATGTGCACATGATCTCAATCATTTGGTTTGGTAGGTAAGAAAGGCTTAATGTGAAAAGAAGATGAGCTCATTTACAATTCTTTTTATAGTGACGTACACTCAAGGAAAGGAGCTTGAACATTATGAAAAATTTATCTAAGAAAGGAAGCAACTCATGCATACATTGTTTTGTTTTCATCATTTTACCCTTTTCTAGACACTTTTTAACTCTACTCTTACTCTTGGTGTTAATCCCATTCCTTTTTCATCCCAAAATCTTTTAAGACCACTCTCTTCTTCACTTACCCAATGAACTCTTTCTTTTTCTTTTCTTTGAACCAACTAGGGACTTTTTTCTTTTACTCTTTTACTTAAGCTCTATTCTTATTCTTCTTTTACTTTCCCCAAATCATTTCTTGACACTTTTGCTTTTCTTTATACTAAGGGGTTTCTACTTGATGATTCTACAGTTTTTCCCTTTTTTTCTTTTGGTCCCTAGTGGATTTCTTTCTTTTGTCACTCTTTTGTTCATTCCTTTCACTTATCTCTCACCTCAAAACCCAAGATCAACTCTTTGTATTATAATATCACACTTTCCATCCTAAATGCTAGCTCAGATGAGGTCCTATAGCTAGCCAAAGATGAGAACAAAACAATGTCGCTTCCAATACTCTCATAATTTTGCACATGACAAGCTATCTATAAGAGGCCTCACTCAAGAAAATACAATTTTGGCTTCAAGGAAAGGCAAGGGTTAAAGGTATGGGGTGCCAATTGGGTTATCAAAGAGTGGTAGAATGGATAAAGATAAACCCAAATGTGTATGAGATCCATGATCAAGTATGCAAGTGACCATAAGCAATAGATAATTAAGTTCACTAAACATCTATTAAGTTTGGAGTTGGCTTCAAGAACAATGTTAACATCAAGCAAGCAACATGTTTCAAGAAGAGTTTTCAAGTCTCGAAGCATGCAAGCTTTTTAAGAGGTGCTTAAGCTACTTGCTATGATTAGCTAGGGTGTCATTTTGAGGTATAGGCATGTGTTCTTTATGATAGCTACTCCCAATGCATGAATGCAATCTATATGCTTTTAGACTCAATCCTAAAGATGCACTGAAACAAAGTATTAATCTAAATGCTGGTTTTTGTGTTTTTTCAAAAATTTTCATTTTTTTTTGGATTTTCTATGCAAATAAATATGTAAAATGCAATGCATGACAAGTAAACAAAACAAAACACAATATGAGATAGTAGACTCTCCCCCCAAACTTACTTTATAGTCCCTGTGTGAAAGTAAATTTGGATGAGAGATCAAAAGAGAAATAAAAGATGAAAGGACTAAATATTTACAAAGGTATGGATGCACTGGCTTGGAGTTTACTTGATGAAAGAAGGGAATGAGGATGGAGGGCTTGTTGTGACCTTGGAATTTTTAGCATGACCTTTGGGAAGGTTTATATCTCCCCCAAACTTGCCCCTAATCTTATTCAAACACATTAAAACAAGAGAAATGATCGGTAAGACACCTTTTCTTTGCTTGGCCATACTCAAAGCAAGTTTGGGATGACTTGGCAAAGGGAGTTCTTGGAAACAAGTATACTGCAAACTGGTCGAGGCTTCTGAGTTTGATAAATGATAATACTTTGAGTAAGCTTCAGCTATTCTCAGTAAGATACATATTTCAAGCTACAATCCACATGATTTGGAGGGAAAGGAACCGCAGAAGACATGGGGAGAAAGCTTTCGCTCCAACTTTTTTAGTGAAAATGTTGGACATGATGGTCAAGAACAAGTTCACTATTCTGCAAAGGAAGGATGATAAGAGATTTGAAGGGGGTGATTCACTGGTTTCTACTCGGCATGCTATATAGAAGTTAGGAGTTATAGGAGTCAAATAAATTTTGAATTTTTTTCATCTTGTATAGGCTGCACACTGATGTAAAAAGGGCTTTTGAATTAATTTTACATTCAATTCAAAAAAAACAAGAGAAAGGATAGATATAATATATACAAAGGATAACACTACAAGTTGGTTTTAGCCGCAAAATTAGTTGTAGCTATATCTAAAATTCCATGGCTATTTGACGAATAGCTACGTATAACCACAAAAAAAAATGGTAGCGTCGAACTTGTGGCTATCAATTAGTTGTGGCTAGTTGTGGTTCCTCTTCTACAAGTTTACCACAAACGATATTTGTAGCTACTAGCTACGAACATCAACAAATCATATTTGTAGCTATTAGAGCCACAATTTGCCACATATATAGCTGTAGCAATCTTAAAATTTAATTTTTTATTAAATCAAATTAATCAACAAATAAAAATAATAAATACCAAAAAAACAGTACAAAAAATAAATTAAATTATTTTAAAAATTGTTTTTGGAACGCAAAATATTTTATTTACAATAATAAAATAATTTTATTTGTAATAATAAAATAATTTTATTTGTAATAATACGTTTCAATATGGTTTACATATCAAAAAGGTTTATAAATAATAAACTGATTAACCAAACTTAAAGGCTAAACCTAAACCTTATGAAAAAAAACTAAATCAAACAGGTTGACTGTGTATCTCTGCACCTAGTGTCTCTTGGCCATCGCAAGCTTGACTGGAGGAGGCATTGATTGTCAATGTAACACATATCCTTATATCAACACCGATCCCCTTCGAGACTTGTTTCATCTTCGTCCTTGCTTTCAATCGATTCTGTCTCCTCTCTGCAACTTGCAAGTATTACAATTTCAGGAACTAGTTTGGCCTCTTCTATGTCTATGTTAGTGATGTAAATCCAAATCGCATAAATCAGAAGTTAATCAGTAGCCTAAAGATTATATGCAGAAAGGAGACTATACTTACCTTTAGGCATTACTTTGTGTTTGAACATCTCCAGTCTCCACAAGCTTCTCGCCATCTTCTGTATGATCATATTGACATTGTAAAAAGTACCAAGCTTTCGAGTAAATGAGAATCAAGTCAATAACTAAATGCAGTGACATTCCAAAAATTAAATGGTCACGGCCAACTGTTTTTTGCTGTGTAGCTTTAACAAGCTCATCCTAAAGGTCTGAAGCCTTGATACCCTCCTAAAAGCATAAACACACATAAAATATATAAATACAAATATGCAAAAATATAAGTACAGGAAAGAAGCATATACTCACATTTTGGATAGATGCAAGGGCGTTTCTCATAGTATGCCATATACGTGTCAGACAAATTAACATTACCTAAGGAATCAGTTAGAACCTTATCTCTCCCATCCACCGTGCTGCTAATTCACCAAGATTATTATTTTTTATTTAACCTACTCAATATTAAGACACTCTTATCAAAGGACAAATCTTTCTCTTCACAGGAAAATAGAGCAACTTTCGTAATGTTAAAGAAAAATAAAATATATTAAACTTTTTCATAAGCCTAAGGATCTTCACCTTTGAGAAGCAGGCTGCAAAGAGATAGAAGGAGGCTGGGGAAAAGAGAAGCGACTTTGACGCCACCGGTTAGCTGTCCCTGAATCCTGATGAAGAAGCGCCAAGGAGGAGAGAAGATATAGCGACTGAGTAAGAGGGAAAGAATCTATAGCGAGAATGAGAGGAAAAAAGAAGATAGAAGTTAGATCGACTAAGTCGAAGAGAAATTTTACTGAAGATCAAAAACTCTCTCTCTCTAAGAAAAACTCTCTCAGGCACATTAAGCAATGCTTTCTTTAACCGCTGACTTTCTGCCCAAGCTCATGCTTTTACCCTTTGTTTCTTTCCCCATCTAACTAAAAAACAACCTGCAAACCTCGTCCTTTTTTCAAATTATTACCGTTTGTAGCTTTGTCCTCTGGTCACTAGATCGGATCTCACCGGAAGCATGCTCCGACGGTGCCTGCCGATGCCTTGCTACCTCTTCAGTGGTGTGAGCTTCGGTTAATTCCCCCTGCTCCCCTCTGGCTTTACCTCCGACCCCCTCTTTATCTCTCCTGAACTTGTTATGGCTTGGAATCCAGTCTGTACGTTCTGTAAAGCTTATGTCCCTCAGCCAAGGAATGGTCTTCGGTTTTACATCTGACCTACACTCTCTTGAAGTGTTTTGGTCTGTGTTATAAACCTGTGATCCAGTTTTCTCTTGGCTGACCTGTTCTCTAAGCCTTTGCTAGGTCCCAGCTCCTGCAAAGGAAGACGTTTTTTTGAACTCAACGGTTCTACTACACTCGCCACAAACCTGAAACCCTAAAATAAATAAGCTACTGTAATCATGCCAAACCCTGCCCATAATCAAGATTCAATCTTAAACCAGTCTCAAGATGAAGATGATGAAGACCTTGTTATCTTACCTGATGTGGATAACTCTCAGTTTAAGCTCAGTCTTGTGGGCAGACTATTCAACCGAGAAAGAAGGAATGTTGAAGCTCTAATCTCGCTCCTCCCAAGACCAAACATCTGGGACGTGGAAGGAAGAGTGCACGACATAGACTTGGGAAACCACCGGTTCCAGTTTGACTTTGAGACTGAAGAAGACTTGATGAAAGTTCTTAATAAGCGACCCTGCCATTTTAACAAATGGTCTTTTTCTCTGGAGAGATGCGCTCCTCACGTCGGAGATACCTTCCCCAACACCATGACCTTCTGGATCTGTGCGACAGACATACCCACTCATTTCTGGCTAGAACCTATCTTTCGAGCTCTTGGAGGAAGACTCGGTTCTGTTGGACCTGTCGAAGCTAAAGCAGCAAAATTTCAGGTTCAAATCAATGTTGATTTACCTCTGAAGTTTGCATTAAGAGCTCAAATACCTTCTGGAGAAATTGTACCTGTCAAGCTTGAGTATGTCAACCTTCATCGCTGGTGCTCCCATTGTCGTCGTATCTCTCACGAGGCAGATTCCTGCCCTGAGCTATCTGATGATCAAAGGAGAAATCTCAGACAGTCAAGAGAAGCTGAAAGAGACCTTGAAAAGACATATCGTAAAGACCATGCGAGAAAGGAGGAACCTTTAAGGCGACAAGCTATTATGGAGGGGAAGTCAGAGAAGCTTAAGGATAGACAGCCCTTGGAGACTTCTCAAAGGGACACCAGGGATAGTGTGTGGAAACGCATGGAACCTCGGCTTCAAAACCGTGATGATCACCACCAGGAGCCTCGTTCTGGTCATTACGGTAGAGGCAGAGACTTTGTTGATCGCTCCAAAACCTCACATGACAACAAATCATATGAGTCTGGTGGTTATAACAAACGAAGATACGAAGACTCCTATAACTCTAGCAAGCAAAGAGAAAAGGAAAAAAGATCAGAGAACAGAGTAAACCTGAGTCATGCTGTGTTAGATAAAGATCAACAATCTGGAAGCAATCAGGTTATGCCTGCAAAAGCTATGCCCTCTGACCATCAACATTTCCAACGACGGATACACTCTACGCGACCCGCCGCTAAGGAGACTACAACCGGAGCTCGTTATCTCTCTGTATCACCTGATCATCTACGGGAGAGGCCATTTAAACTATCATTACAATAGAAATCTAATGAAGAGATGAAATTGAAAGGGAAGTTGTCAGACCTCACTGACTCATCCGATGCGGGAAGTTCGGCAAAGAAGAGTCTTTCTTTCGATAGTGGATGCAATCCCTCCACAGCTGCTTTAGTCCCTGTTAAAACAAGCTCAAAAAGTTGGTACGACCAAACAATGGAGGAAGAGGAAGCAATGGAGCAGGTTTCTCGAAAAACCTTGGAGAAGATACCGGCGGACCCTCTCACGGGGGTGGAGGATCCGGATGCGGAGAAGATTTTGGACGAGGAGGACTGGGAGATCGATGATGAGAACCCTGAAATGGATGAATTGATGGAGGAGGACGACCTCTTGATGGAGGAAGAAGAAGAAGCTGAGACCACTGTTCCTAGGGTTATGGAGGCTTCGGGGGAGCAGGAGACCCCTAGCTGGTGGTTAGGGAGTCCGAAGTCGACGATCCCAGAGGCGACAGAGGAATTGGATTCGGAGAAGCAAGCGCTCTCTTCTCGTTCCGATCGTAAACAGTCGGTGGAGGCCACTGTTCAGAAGGCGAAGAAGAAGGGGCCCCAAAGCCCAGCTGTAGCGGGCCTGTCCCTAAAGAAAACAAATTTCTTGATGGGCCGGGCTTCGCCAAAATCTGATCGGAAAAAAAAAAATCCTCACCAAATGGGCCTAAAGCTGCAGGTCCAACTCTTGCTGGAAGCCCATCCGCTCCTGCAAATCTGGAAAAATCAAAAAAGCCGGTTAAGTCTCAACACACTTCAACAAAGGTGAGATCAAATAAACAACCAAAGATCCCAAGATAAACACTATCGTGTGGAATTGTCGAGGGGCGGGAGCGCCTTTGACCAAGGAGCATCTTAATGAACTGTACTACTGTTTTTTACCTAAGTTTTTATTTCTTTCGGAAACAAAAAAACAATCGGGATCTCTTGCAAGATGTGCAAGTATCTTTTGGTTATGATCATGTTTTTACCGTGGACCCTATTGGGCGAAGCGGAGGTCTGGCTTTATTTTATATGGATGATCCCTCGTTTGTATTTTATATGCGGACGAGCATGTTATCGATGTTAAAACTAGATTTTAGGTTCACACGATTTTTATGACTTTTGTGTATGGACACCCAGATGTCAGATATCGAGACTTGGTTTGGGAAAGATTGTCGCGTATAAGTACTACTCAAAATGGCGCATGGTTCATGACTGGAGATTTCAATGAACTTACGGGTAACCATGAAAAGAGGGGAGGACGACGTCGTTCAGAATGTTCTTTCCTCCCTTTCCGTATCATGCTAGAAAACTGTGGGATGCTTGACTTCCCATATAAGGGAAATTCATTTTCATGGGTGGGAAAAAGGAAAAACAGCAAAATAAAGTGTAAATTAGACAGAGCAGTGGCAAATGAGGAATGGCATTCCCTCTTTAACCATTACATCGTGGAGTACCTACAACTTTGGGGATCTGATCATAGACCTGTTCTTACACGGATCCAATCCACCAACCAAAGACGTAAGAAGAATAACTTCAGATTTGATAAACGCTGGATTGGAAAACCGGGGTTCAAGGAAGCGGTAACTTCGGGATGGGGACAGTTTGATGAAACTCCAGTATGGAGTTTTCACCAAAAAGTTACCTCATATCGGAATAAGATTAGCACATGGAAGAAAAATAACCCAACCAATTCAGCCGTGCTAATTCAAGACTTGAAAAATAAAATTGACTTAGCCCAAGATGATGATGACTCAACAACAGAGGAGCTTGAAGAACTACAGAGACAATTGATCCTGGCATTTAAAGAAGAGAACACCTTTTGGGAACAGAAGAGCAGAGATCAATGGCATAAACATGGCGATAAAAATACAAAATTTCACCATGCCACGACAAAACAACGAAGAGCACAAAATCGCATTATCAGTATTAATGATAAGCATGGGAAGTTGGTAGAGAGTGAAATCGAGGTGGAGAATGTGGCTATTCAATACTTTCGTGATCTCTTCTCTACCTCTTCGCCGACAGAGGTTGATACCTCCCTTCGTTTTATTGTTTTGAAAGTATCTCAGACCGAAAATCGGCTTCTCTTAGAGAAACCGTCGGAGCAAGAGATTAGGAAAGCTCTGTTTGATATAAACCCAGACAAAGCTCCAGGACCGGATGGCATGACTAGTAAGCTCTTTCAGAAGTTCTGGCAAGAGATGAGACAAGACATTGTTTGTCTTGTTCAAAATTTCATTGCTACAGGCTTCTTCGACCCAATGTTGAACCAGACGAACATATGCCTCATTCCGAAGAAGAAGAAACCTAGGGATATGTCTAAGTACAGACCTATTAGCCTCTGCAATGTCAGCTATAAGATTATTTCTAAGCTCTTATGTAAGAGATTTAAGAGGATTATACCAAAGTTGGTCTCAGATACACAATCGGCCTTTGTGGCGAAACGCTTGATCACTGATAACATCTTAATTGCGCAAGAGAACTTCCATGCCTTGAGATCCAATAAGCGCTGCAGAGAAGACTTTATGGCCATTAAAACAAACATGAGCAAGGCCTATGATAGAGTGGAATGGAGTTTCCTGGCCACATTGCTTTTGAAGATGGGCTTTGATACACGACTTGTTGACCTCATTATGTGCTGTGTCACGTCGGTCTCATATCAAGTCTTAGTCAACGGCCAACCGAGAGGGCGGATCTTTCCAAAGAGAGGCTTGCGACGAGGGGATCCCCTGTCCCCCTTTTTGTTCATCCTCTGTACGGAAGCTTTGATCTCGCTTTTAAAGGGAGCCGAAGCGGAAAAGAAGATCGTTGGACTCCGAGTGGCTCAGGCGAGCCCAAGGACCTCCCATTTTCTCTTTACTTATGATAGTCTTTTATTTTGCAAGGCAGAAACAAGCCAATGAAATGATATTATGGACATTATTGATATTTACGGGAAAGCGTCGGGACAGAAACTTAATCCAGCAAAATCCTCGATGTTCTTTGGGAACCGGGTGGTTTCCACTCGAAAACAAGAAATCAAAGAGGTTTTGGGCTTCTCGGCTGAAGGAGGTTTGGGAATGTACCTTGGTCTTCCTGAGTTTATTGGAGGCCCTAAAACAAAAGTCTTCTCCTATGTACAAGATCGAATGAATGGACGAGTAAATAACTGGTCATCCCGGTTACTGTCAAAAGGGGGAAAAGAAGTTCAGATCAAAGCAGTGGCGCAAGCAGTCCCGACATACCCAATGTCATGCTACTTGATCCCACAAGGTATCACTGATAAGATGAGGAGTACGACCTCGAATTTCTGGTGGAGCTCGAGAGAGAATAGTAGAGGTTTGCACTGGATATCATGGGACAGGATCTGTACCCCTAAAGATTTAGGGGGACTAGGTTTCCGAGATCTCCATGATTTCAATCTAGCACTTCTTGCGAAAAAATTATGGCGGCTGATCCACTACCCAAACTCGATGCTCGCCCGTTTCCTAAAAGGACGGTACTACAAGAACATTTCTCCCCTGGAAGTTTGTCAGTCATACTCGCCCTCATATGGGTGGCGTAGCATCATGGCAGCAAAATCGTTACTTACCTCGGGAATTCGTAAGATAATTGGTTCGGGTCGTGATACAAGGGTGTGGAGTGACAACTGGATCCCCGACTCAGTGGCACGACCACCAATCCCTGCTGCCCATATAGTTTATAAACTACCCCAACTTCCTGTTCAGGCCCTTATTAGGAAGGATACATGAGATTGGGATATACAGCGCCTACGAGATTATTTTCATCCAGATGATATCCCTTTGATTCTTGGGATCAAACCATCCCGCTCCTCTGCCCCGGATAGTTTTGTTTGGGATCACACGAAGACATGAGTATATTCAGTAAAGACTGGCTATGACCTACTCCAAGCAAACAAGAGAGACTCCACACAGGATCTGGTTCTGCAACCGAGCATCACAGGCCTCCAAAGCCATGTGTGGAGGATAGAAGTTCCAAGTAAGATGAAGCATTTTTTGTTGCAAGCCATCTCGGGCTGTGTGGCGACAGCAGAGGGGCTTACCTACAGACACCTGGGCACCGATAGGAGT